>JAGGAV010015575.1:0-58522 GCA_017657295.1 Termitomyces sp. DKA64 | reverse complement strand
CCAGGAGGGGGGGGGTCAGGAGTGGGGGCGCCAGGAGTGGGGGCTCCAGGAGTGGGGGCGCCAGGAGCAGGAGTGTGGCCTCCAGGAGCAGGAGTGTGGCCTCCAGGAGCGGGTACTACGGGGGCTGCGGGTGCTGCGAGAACTCCAGGAGCGGGAACTCCATGAGTGGGGGCTTCAGGAGCGGGGGCTCCAGGAGCAGGAGCGGGGGCTCCAGGAGCAGGAGTGGGGGCTCCAGGAGCAGGAGTGTGGCCTCCAGGAGCAGGAGTGTGGCCTCCAGGAGCGGGTACTACAGGGGCTGCGGGTGCTCCAGGAGCGGGTGCTGCGAGAACTCCAGGAGCTCCAGGAACGGAGACTGCGGGCGCTCCAGGAGCGGGGACTGCGGGGGTTCCGGAAGAGATGATTGCGGGGACTCCAGCGGAAGAGAATGACCCAGGAAGGTGTTTCGAAGAGCCAGCGGAGTCAGAAGCGACCTCAGACAGAGTATTTTGAGCTGACGCTGGTATGTCGATGTGGAGCGTGGCCCCCAGCAAAGGGCCGGTATTGGCACCGGCCATGTTCACGCCTGAAGAAGGATTGGGAGTGTGTTGGGCTGCCATCGGTTCATCCCTTCGTGTCAGGGAGTTATCCTGCGCAGAGTCCGGGTGGTAGTGTTCGTCGTGTAAGACTTTACATTCGAGTTGCACCTTGTCACCTTTCGCTGGAGAGGAAATTATAAGGATTCCAAGTCACCATGCGGTCAGGGAAACTTACGAGATCCGTGTGAATAGTTGTCCTTAAAATCGTCCCGCTCTTCTGCACGGTGTATAATGGTACCGCTTCGAGAGGAGATCAAGTGGTTGCTGGAGGAAGTGGCCATGCCTCTTTCGGAAGGGGCGGAGGCAGGGGCGGCCAGACTCGGGGTCGAGGAAGAGGCAACTAGAGCGGCGGCGAGAACAAACGACGAGCTCGAAGGAATTCTCATAGTGAACGGATTGTAGAGTAAATGTGGGATAGCGATGTGGTATTGTGCACGTCAAGCAGAGATCAAAGAGGGTCTAGATTATGCGGATGATGGTAGTACGGAAGAGAGGAATAAGAAAGAAATGAAGGCGAGAATCGAAAGATTTTATACCCCGTGAAAAGAAGCCTGAAGCCAGTCAGCCTCCAACTCGTTAGAAAATTTGGAAAAGGACCAGTGGACCGCATGTCCGCATTTGGAAATTGCAAGTTATGGAGAAAAACGAGAGCATAGTCGAGTGTAGCTGCAAGTGATTATTACGGATGATGAAGCACAAGTTGATGACACATAGTCGTGTCGCAGGAGAACGTTCAAACATTTCTATGACGATATTCCATTTCCCACTGTTCTTGCTCTCCAAACCCTCTTGTCCTCCGTCGTGCATCATTTTGTTCCGCGCTGAAGAGCGCATACTCCCACAAATTGGATAACAAGTGACGAAATGGTGTTCCGAGACACGAGGAAAGCAAGCACCAGAATAGGACTGCGAATCTAGAAGTGCCATTAGTTCCAGAAAGCGAGGTGCAGAATCTGAAGTACACGAGGACGGCCAGTATCAAGAGGACAGGCGCAAGGTCCCACAAACGCGCATCGTTCGTCATGGTCGTTCCGGGGACTAGCTTATGTAAGGCCTCTTTTCGTCGTTGATCTAGATCGTGACTTAATCACATATCCCAGACAGTGGTAACGAGTATGTGAGATGGTATTCACGGCCTCCAGGCGCCGCTGTTGACGCTGAATTTTCGAACGTTTTTATTCTAGACTATATAAAACAAGATTCAGGGGAGCTGGGCTTTTGCTTTCTATTGAGACCTTATGGACACATCACTGGTCCGTGCGTCTACCCAAAAATTCAGACGGAGAATGAATCTTTGCGGTGAACTGCGAAAAATAGGCATCACTGCCGTTATCAATCCCCCAACCAGGCAGCCTACTTGATTGTGCTCCTGCTGCTTACTTCTCAGCCTTCAGGGGTGTTCTCGAGGATCCGCTGGTGTGGAAGCCTCGTATCCAGACCTCTGGGAACCCGAACGAACGGTACAGAGAGATCGAGTTGATCCGATTTTGCCACATCCATTGTTTCGGGTTTTCCCACCTCGTTCCATTTTCTTTGCCAAACCTCTCTACTTCTGCATTCTTGGGACGATATGGCGGACGGACACAACACTTCAGATTCGTCCAAGGATTATCTATCGTCGATGGTAATTTTCCTTTTTTCTCAGAAATTTCCAGTCATTGACTAATAATTATGCCAGAACCCCGAGACAGTGGTAGCTAATGAGATCCCGTCTCTGGAAGTAGATATTGAAAGGACATCTGCGGCGTCAAGCGTCCAGGATCCGTATCAGCTTCGAGATGGTCTTCTCACTCACTCACAGATTGTTTCTCTGCGCCAACGGTCGAAGAAGGGAAAACGCGTTGCCCGCTATCACCAGAGACAGAATGATGTGTGCTCCCTTCACTCTCTATTCTGTGTCCAAAAGTTTAACGAACATATAATATAGCTCATCGGGTCGTTATTGAAGCCTATGGAGGACCACACAGCGGAAGCACGTGCTGAAGAGGACGTTGTACGTCTTCCTGTGAGTACCACAATACCATAATCGACAACCTCGGCTAAAGGTTGATTACAGGTCAAGATAGCTATATATGCTAGTCTTTTGGGCAATTTTTGTCTCTGTGTGTTGCAATGTACGTGTATAGCACTTCTGATGAATCACTACCAATGTTGTGCATTAGTGTACGCCGCAGTCTCGTCAGACTCCTTGTCTCTATTAGCCACGGGAATCGACTCGGTGTTTGATATCGGAAGCAATGTTATCCTCTTTTGGCTCCACAGAAAAGCGGAAAAGCTCGACGTAAATCGGTGGCCTGTCGGTGGTTCTCGTCTTGAAACAATTGGTAATGTTGTATATGGTTAGTTCATTTTCGAAGATTGTTTGGACAAGTTGTTAAAAATGCTTCACAGGTTTTCTGTATGAAAATTGTAGTGTTCTGCTTCTCCTTCTGATCTCTCTTCTAGTATGGATTCTGTAAATCTTGTCGTTGTTGTGGAATCCGTCCGGAGTATCGTAACCAAAGAGGATGTTAAGGAGTTTCATCTGCCATCAATTATAGCCGTCGCTGTCGCCCTAGGTATGTCATCCTCTGCATGCATGTTCCATGCTCATGTCATTTCTCGTAGGTGTAAAATTTTTACTTTTCTTGTACTGCTTCTCCCTTCGCTCGAAATCAAGTCAAGTACGTGTCCTCTGGGAGGATCATCGCAACGACTTGTGGATCAACGGCTTTGGTAATTCCTCTCCAGGCTGGTATTCTATATTCATCCTCACTTCGATTTAGGTCTCCTCATGTCAGCTGGCGGAAGCAAATGGATATGGTGTAAGTGGACTGATTCTTGGACTGCGATTCATTGAAACTGACGAAGCGTAGTTTTGGATCCTATGGGAGCAATCATCGTATGTTTTATTTTTTTTTCTCACTGGGGTAACTTTGATCTCTTCCTCCCTACTCAGATCGCTTTGGGTGTCATGATTGCCTGGAGTCGTACAATTTACAAAGAGTTTGAACTCCTGGCCGGAAAATCGGCTCCGCATGAATTCTTGCAGCTTATCATCTATAAAGCTGTGACTTTCAGTGACGATATATTGAAGGTTGATACTGTGCGAGCATATCATGTGAGACTGTTGTTTTGTTTGCACCCTTGCCCTCCTACTAAAACCTTCTCTTTCGATGCAGAGCGGACCCGTGAGTGTTCTTCACCGTTCAGAGCACTGCATGCTGAACAGGTAAATAGGATTATTTTGTTGAAGTTGATGTGGTCTTGGATCCGAACACCCCACTATGGAAAGCACACGATCTCTGTCAACAGCTACAGGATCAGATCGAAACCCTCCCTAATGTCGAGCGGGCATTTGTGCACGTTGATCACGAAACTTCTCATATCCCTGTACGTGGTTCCTGATAGCGGATCATCTGAAGACTGACGAGGAATGTAGGAACATCGCAAATTGATTTCGATTTAGCTTCTCCATTTCACAACATTCACAACTAGTACGTTGTGACAATCGACGTAAGGTTCATGTCTGCCTTCCTGACTCGGTATATAGAATCTACCTCACGGACCAACCGGAGGGATCGTGCTAACAAGAAATCGGTTTTTACTTATATACTTCATGATGTCTCCATAGATTGCTTGTCATACAACTTGATCTTGATTGTTCTTATCAACCGGACTGACAGCGGAAAGCTTTAAAACGCACATTTTTCGGAAACGTTGGTTTTAGGAACTTTCCTATCCTCTGAGTGCCCCTTGATCCGATGCCGACTCCATATTGTGATGTAGGCTTACTCACGCAATTGTAAGTATAGATCACGTTCCAGGAAACTCAGTGGAAGAATTTCGGAGGTTTGCTCTTTGCTGAAAGGTTTGATGGTTTTTAGCGGGTTACTACCGGGGCCTTGTGACATCGTTCATGTGTCGTTCGTTGGCTGTGGTTCGTTCACAGGCAATTCGAGCATCGCACCCTACCGCACCAAATCTTATTACTGATGTCAACCATAGTGGCACATGAGGTCTACATATATATTAGGAGGTATCGGTGAAGGCGCGAACGTACCATTTCACTGGGTCAGATTTGCGAACCACAGCTCTGGTAAATGAGACCGCAGATATCATTGATGCATGTCTACAATTAACATCCGAAGTATTGGAACGTCCGAACCCCTGAATTTGCCTGTCACCTTGCGCAGCTTGTTTTCATATGGTGACATGAAATCCGTTTATTCCGCCCAGCACAAGTCACACAAGGCGGAGAGGCGAGGGTTCTTGAAGTATGTACCCTATGCCAATATCAATATAGGTGTTATGGACATGTACGGTCGCCTGTGGTCTTTCTTGTAAAGATGCATATATTTATAGATTGTGGCACAAGTGGCGGACTTTGAGTACCCTGATCTTATCATGTTTGGAAAAGCCGCCACATATACTTGCCCTGGCCCATGACAGTGCTCACTGGCAGTGATAATCTGTGGAAATGTATGTTTCTTCTTTGTTAAACTCGTAGAACTATCATTGAAAACTTTCGATCTAGCTGTAGGCTCTACCACGAAGTATAGATGGAGACGGCAATATCTAGCATACCTCATGCACTGTCGCGAGGTATTGGCCCTTTTCGCATTCTATCTCTAGGTACATCCCAGTTGGGGAACGCTCGATCGGTCGGTCGACTGAAGCTTCAGCTTCAACGTTCAACGCATAGCACCATTTGTGCAGATCACGCCATCACTTGCCGCCTTCCTTCTACCTTCACCGAGAGCCAGCACCTCCACACTTTTGAAAGCCCGACTTTCTTGCGACAACTACAAGTATGTCATGAGAGCACGACGAAAGCTCCTAAGACACATGAGTTACCGCCAGCACTTTTCGTATGACTTTGGTTTGGATGGAATCCAAATATGAAGGAAATCATAGAGGCATATATTTTGGGAATTTGTAGCTCAGGAGGCATCCTCTTCCAAATATTCTACTCGTTGACAAGCAGCGGTGGTCATCGATGATCAGGAAAAGCGACGATTTCAATTCATCGTGCGTGCATCTGCCTTTACAAGGACCGTCCCTCTCGTTGCAATCATCTTCTTGGCCAACATTAGCTAGCAACACACAAGTGCTAGGGTACCAGGCTTAAGACAAACCTAATTATATATCCGGACGGTGCATCAGATTCGGAACCGCCTAAAATCCTTTGGAATCAGATATAGTAGTATATTTTTTTGCACTTGAGTTTTCTGTCTGTGTCCTGCTGCGCCTCAGTCATGAGAAATCAATGTTGGTCGTTGTTGGGAATGGTGAGACTCGGAAGGTCTGTGGAGTCATCCGAATCTGGAGGTCACGCTTGCCGAGGCTAGGCAATCAAGCCCTTCAACAAGGTCCACAAGCTTTCTTTCACAGATCGTTCAACCCCAGCTCTCCCCCTGTTACGCGCTTCTAACTAGCATTTCCTCTAGCATTTCCTCGTCTCTTTGTATAGGACATCGCGTCGTTGCCATCGTTTGATTCGTATACGAGTTGGCAAGATTTTGACGTTCTTCACGACGCGACACGAGCCATTTGGACGCACGATCCCTACCTGTGCCGTTTTCGCGTCATGGTATGTTTTATTATGCTCTGATGTCCTTGATCTTCTGGATCTGAACTTGGCACCCGTTCTTTAGGACGCCCGCAGTCAAGATCCAGAAGAGCTCTATGTTAGACAGGCTAGGATTGGTGGGTTGGATTTTGGTTTTCATGCTCTGGTGCTGCTCAAGCTGGGCATATCTCAGGCAAAGGGTCGTTTGGGGAGGTTTACAAAGGGTGAGTCTACTTTTATGCCACCTCGATTATGTATTCAATTACTCCACAGTTATGACAAACGGACTCAGAAAACTGTTGCAATTAAGATCATAGATCTCGAGAGTGCAGAAGATGAGATAGAAGATATTCAACAGGAAATTCAGATTCTTTCTCAATTGGACTCTCCTCATGTCACTAAGTAAACATCCGCGCATTCGACTATGTCTTGTGGCTGACAAATAATACAAAGATACCACGGATCTTACTTGAAGGGATCCAATCTTTGGATAGTTATGGAGTATGTAACTTTAGAAGGTACAGAGAATCATAATATAACTGACGACATTGGTAAGGTACTGCTCAGGTGGTTCATGTTCAGACCTCGTTAGTTTTTTTCCGCCTATTCAGACGCGTTCTTGCCCCTGATTGTTTTTCTTTGCCTTAGATGAAGCCCGGCGTATTTAGAGAGGAGTACATTGCGATTATTGTTCGAGAGCTTCTTCGCGGTCTTGAGTACCTTCATTCAGAGGGTAAACTCCATCGCGACATTAAAGGTAGCCTTTTGCACTACTTTTGGAGAATACCAGTTACCAGATTTTATCCTTCCAGCCGCGAACATCTTGCTTTCTGCTGGTGGCGAAGTCAAGTTGGCTGATTTTGGTGTATCTGGTCAACTCTCAGGCACGCTCTCTGCAAAGAAGAATACCTTTGTTGGGACACCTTACTGGATGTCCCCAGAGGTTATCAAGCAGAGTGGCTATGACCATAAGGCTGATATATGGAGCCTGGGTATTACTGCCATTGAATTGGCCAGGGGTGAACCACCTTATGCCGAACTACACCCTATGAAGGTTTGTATTTTCGGCCATCGTTGCTATACTCTCATGTAAGTTGGACTGCTACTGACGTGTGCCGATGTGTATAGGTCCTATTTCTCATACCCAAGAACCCCCCTCCAACGCTGGACGGAAACTTCTCGAAGCCTTTCCGAGAGTTTGTATCTTACTGCCTCCAAAGGGATCCAAGAGATGTGCGCTCTTATCCACTTCTCGATCTATCGACGTGTTAATTTGAATACTATAGCGTCCGTCTGCAAAAGAACTGCTCAAGCACAAGTTTGTGCGGATGGCCAAAAAGACCAATTATCTGACTGAACTCATTGAGCGGCACGACCGATGGAAAGCGGAAGGCGGCGAACGTCAAGCTGACGAAGAGCATGACCTTGTTTCCGATCTGTAGGCCGCCGATGCAGCTCGTGATACGCTATACTCACGGCCACCTATCAGACCTGTCAATGGAGATCCCGAAGATCTGTGGGATTTTGGCACTGTTCGCCACAACAATCGTCCTTCAACCATTGGGCGATCGGGCACCGTGTCTGGTCCTCCTTTAACCTGGGAGAATCATAATGTCGGATTGGATCCTGCAACCCCTCGAGAATCTGGGTCCAAATCCTCAAATTATACCTCGTCTATCAACACAAAGGGGGAGCTACCCCCATTACCCCCATCTGCGCCTCACACGCCCAGCAGCAGCAGCGGCAGCAGCTTCTCACAGTCAACTGTACGGCACATGCCTCAAAGTGTTCATTCACCACAGAAGGGCAACCAAAGGGGCGTTAGGGAGCCCTCGGGTGAATATGAAGACTATGATGATCAGTATGTAGACTACCCCACCAAATCTAATCCATTGGAAAGGATAGAGGATTTGCATGTGGATGATGAAATGCCGGATACCACGATGCTCGACTCGGTGATACTGCCAGCAATCGCATCGGTCAGTGGATTACTCGCATTCTCAGTATTCCATCTTATACTGTTATACAGCTCTTCCCTCGAGTTTCGACACAAGAAGCGCGCATAGCACTCAGCGCACTCCAACGAGCATTCACAGACGCTGAACGAATCATACCAGGAGTGACGATGGAGCTGGTCAATGAAATTGTGGAGTCGGTCGAGCATGTTGAGGATGACCGATGACGGATACCTTCCATGGTTGGACTGGACTACTACTGTAAACCTGATCGTACTGGGGCCGGTGTCCCTTATATATCCTCAACCGTAGTTACTGCCGAATTGCATTAGCATCCCCCTTTATTATACCAAACCATCATCCGTAGTAATCTAATATTCAACAGAGGATGACCAAAACATAGGGCTGCTACCTATGTTCCGGCTACTACAGCGACAGGTGTCCGTTTCTTTTTCCCAGTACTCTTCTTCTTGAACCGTGTCACCTTTATGGGTTCTGGTGTACTTGTCCGGACATCTTCCCCAAGGCCCGCGTATGGTGGGAGAGATAACGGTCGAGTTGACATCGGCCCATGATTTTCGCCAAGAATGGACGTTTGTTGTCGTGGAACGGACACTAATGATGGCTTTGAAGTTACGGCGCCTTCAGGCATCTCACCGTCTCGATTGATCACGAAAGAGGTAGTAGAGAGTGTCTGTGACGTTGCCTTGAGAATCGGTGGACTCGATGTCGAAGGACCTGGAAAATAAATTAATTCATGATCAGCAAAAACCAATCATAACACTGGACGGGCCTGCAAGGGATGGCATTCCCTCTAAATGTACAATGGGAATTGAATCAATATCCTCTTCCACTGTCTTTGGAGTATCTATGCCAATGTAATATGGATCGTCTCGTAGCTGTGCCAATCGTTCTGCTTTGCGCTGCCAAAGTCAGACAAATTAGTGTACAGGAAGTCAGATGACGGTGCAACATAGCACACCCTAGCTCTCTCCGCAACCTCTTCGGGGGTCTCCTCAACTGGCGCGAGCACGTCCCCATATTGGACCTCAGCCTTTTTCTTCTTCTTCTTAGGGCCCTTAACCTTGCTTTCCATAACCTCCTTCTCCTTCCCCTTCTTCCCCTTCTTCTTCTTATCTGGGAGTGGATCGTCAACAATCTCTGGGGGCGGCGGGAATATCCACGCATCGAGATCCAGACCTTCCGGTATCGGCACGCTAGCCTGCGCATTGGCGGCGACTGGGTTGAGTTCATATGTTGTCGAGAGGGGTTCTATGAGGTACATGCTCTTCGGGAAACATGGTTCGGGAGGATCCGGTCCGGAGAAGTCTGGCGAGAATGGTGTTGAAAGCTTTGGTCGGTGAGCGTCAAGGTCGGCTTGAATGAAGCGGAAAAGTTGAATGAAGTTCGCAGCCTGATCGAGATAGATATCAGCTATTGGCGAGCATTTTCGACGAGGACCTTACTCGTTCTTGCACATCAATGTGTGGGCTGCTAACGAGCTCACTAAACCTACTCGTCAACTGCTCGACAGCACTTTTGACTTGCGTTAAGTCCTCTTCCTCCCATCTTTGAGCTACACTCGCCGCCCAAGTTCCAAAGATCTTCGTGGCAGCTTGGATGTACACCGCAACTATCTCAGGTGACATAGACGAAACCTCCGGCCGCAGAAGATATGACAGTAACTGGTGGGGTTCGGCCAACTCCCTAGACAATTGAGCAACAAGAAACTGACCAAGACAGACCGATAAACTTACTCGCAATATTCACCACATACCCACGCTGCGGCCCAAAGAACTTCAGAGCAGCTTCCCTCTTCGTGAGCATTTCGAAGCATGGTGTCGTCGCTGATCAGCTGGTACATCAACCTGACAGCGTATCGCCTGACACCCTTGACACGCCCTACCACATCCACAATTTGATTGCATATCTCGGCTCCTACATTGACGTTCGCAATATGGGCAAGATCGACGAGTACGGAGATGTACCATTCAAAATTGGTCACATTCTCGTAAGTTGATTGAGAGCCAATGGTAAGGATTCGTTGGCAAAGGACAAGCCGATAGGCAGGAGATTGACTGGGCGATGAGAGGGACCGCGGTGTGGTTGTTGTGTGCTGAGCAAGGGCTTGGGTGGCGGAAGGTAGCATTGAAGAGGAATTCTCTGGCACTAGATGTGATAGAAGTTGCTGGACTATAGGTTGAAAATTGTCGCGATCAACCTAGAAGCACAGGGGGGTCAGTACACTAAGAATCAGGTCTTTTTTCGAACCATTGCAGAAACAAGATCGAGGGCCCTCATTCGGATACTAATATCCTGATCACTGACACTTGCAAGAATCGTGTCCTGGTATTCGGCAACAAGGTGCGGATGAGAAGGAGCAATCTTAGTCATAGCTAGCAATGCGATGTACTTCACTAAAACGCATAATTTAGTAAGGGTCAATTCCAGCCGGAATTGATGACTTACAGTTCTGATCAGGATCCTGAATGAATGCAGCAAGTTTCGAAGCGCATAACCGTGCCAAAGAATCACCATTTGGACCTTGGAGCATGCCGCCGATGATACAAGTATGAACGCACTCATACAGTAATGATATAGCCTGGGAATTCGAGATGAGTTCCGTTATAGGAGGCTGCAATTTCTTGACCAATCTCGGTTCGTATGGAGAAAGTGCACCAAACTAGAGGATGAGACAAAGAAAAGAATAGCTTCAGAACTCTCGTACCAGCTTAATTATTTTGATCAACATCCAGTTGTTGGATGAAGTGGTGAGAAGATGGAAGAACTGAGGGGCTAGTGATAAGTAGTCCTTCGGATAGATACGTACAAGTTCACAAAGAACGTTGACGGTAGCCGCGACGACACCTGAAAAGAGTTCAGAGCCTGAGATGGTCCAGTCAAAGGTAAAAAATGTTACCAGGGTCTGAATCTTCTAGTTTCTCTTCTAGCCGGGTACGCGCATGGGTCGCGGTTTCAGGATATTTCATTGAGACTTTATATAGGGCCAATATTGCCCTCTTCCGAATATTCGGTCGAGAGTGGTTTAACATCGCGATTATTTCTGGCGAAAGGTCCCGTGCAAGATCTGGAGTCACAAAGTGAGCAAGCCCATTCAAGGTAACGAGAACATCTGCTGGTGTAGAGCCCAAATCCTGAGGCATTGATCAGGCTTATCATGAGGACATTCGTGAATTGCCTCACCTTCTTGAGCAGATTTGTAGTGAGCATCAGGACATCGGTCTCCTGGTCGAACGATTGAGCAGCGGCAAGATATCCAACACTCTTAAGATGGACCCGGGGGGCAGACATGACCTCCACGACATGAAATGAAGCCCATCCCATATCATATCCTAGCATATCGAGCTAAGTATGTACAAATCACTCAATAAGACCACGACGAAAAGGTGCAACAGCGCACATAGGTGAGTTTCAGGACAGCCCCAGCTTTGAGCTCCATGTCATCGCTCTTTATCTCATTCCTGATTTCATCTACTGCTTTGGAAATGAATTTCGCCTCATCCTTCTTGTTGGCACGAAGCCCACGAATGAGGTCTTGCAGTGTTCGCTCCCACATAAAGGGAAGTCGTCAGAAGCTCCTGCTGGAAGAATTCGTGCGTCTTGTGGAATGCACGGTTCGTAGAGTAGGAATTCACGTCAGATTGCGTGGCAAGAAGGGGGTGAACAGGCAAGAGTTTCCCTGAGCCACGTGAATTAGGGCACGGAGACCACGCTTCCTTCTTGACCCTTCACTATCGTATGTGCGGATCGTGCCATCACACCTGTATCTTTCGTATATTGCTCTTAGTTTTCGCTTCTGCTAGCTGTCTTCTTACTACCTAGCCTGCGGATTTTACGCCCGGTTGCACGGCTTGTGGTGCGGAGGCTGGTTTTAGTGATACTCAAGAATTCGCTCAAGCCGCGCAAGGCCGATAGTATTCATATTTCAAATGGCGAAGAAACCGGAATCTATGACTGAAATTGCCCAGCATATATCGACCTCTGAAGCTGTCAAAACACGATCCAGGACACGGCGCAAGATTACCACAACAATAACTCGGCCTACTAAAATCCAAAAAGTCGAAGAAAAGGAAAATTTACCTATCGTCTTACGTCCTCTCCCTCTGGCCAACCTTGATGAACTGTTTAAAATTTGGGCCGCTGACAAGCGGATACCTACTGTTGAAAGTCGCCGTGAATGGGCAGCCGCGCGGAATGTTGCACCTCAAGACGTTCATCGGTTCTTCTCTCGTCAAAAAGCTTTGACGAAGAAAGCTCGTAAAGGTCTCCCTAAAGGTACATACACACTCCCTGTCGGTACTCCTCCGGCCGTCAAACAGGAAGAAGGGACGCCTTGCTCTGCACCACGTCGACAAGCGATTCGCTCAAATGTTAAGGCGGAAAAACTCGAAACGCCCCTGAACTCGGATGATTGTTATGCTCCTACATCAGATACTCTTGTTGCTTCGCCTCAGCAAGAACAGAAAATCGTCCTTCAGATGACAGGAAACTCATCCCCGCTTCCACCTAGCTCTCAACTAGTGCCTTCATCCCCTGCTCTAGATCGTCATATGTCTCCAGTTCTTTTATTCTCTCCATCTTTGCCTAATAGTTCCTATGCTACGGAGGACAACTCAGAACACAATTGGTGTTTGCAAGCCCGCGCCTCGTCCCCTGAAACATCTTTTACATGTGCCCTGTGTACTCCAGGTTTTAATATTTCAACACAAACACACTCCATGCTGAAACTTACGTCAGTTTTGAGGACTAGATATACAACCAAATGCTTCGACGTCAAGATCATCTTCCACAGCGATTCCAGGCTATCGTTCACATAAGCAATTTTCGCATGACTCTTTGTACATGGAACTCTCTGCACTTCCTTTCATACATCGATCTCCTGATCTCATGAGGCGTAGAAGTGCTGTTCCAGACTCGACACAGTGGTTTTTCGACCTCGAATTTAAATGAAAGCAAGGATCACATACCGACTAGAAGACCCTCGAAGGAGGGTCTCGTTCTTCACTGCTGACACACTGCTTGGGATTATTGCTTGGTAGAAATTGGAAATATCTATTTCTTCGTGCTTTTTTGTGCTTTGTCTTTGCTGTATACGTCTACTCAGAGGTTCTCTTTTTTGTCATAGCATTAACGGCATTGCTTAAATCCCTGACTCGTTCTCGTTCTGTTGTCACTCCCAACAAAGCGTTGCTTGGCACAAATTTTTTCACTGCTACTTATATTTGTCATGCAATTCACGATGTTCATAAATTGATTTTAGACTGTCGGGGATGGCTTTTATGTAAAATGGTCCAGTCTTTGCTATACCAACGCGCTTTTGTCAGATTGTCAAATCGATGGCTGACTAGGAAGGTTACTTTTATATAAAACGTGCAGGATCTCAGCCTTCAACTCATTTCTCCTTTCTTCCGTCCTGTATTAGCCACTTCAAGGTGCAGTCTCATGCTTCGTCGTTGACTTTTGCCTTACCTACCCGTTACAGTGTTACATCACATCCACCAGACTATCTTCATGAAACTTCCCTCGAGCTCATCTCTCGTCGCCGCTGCTTTGATCGCTTCCTCTTCAATCCCGTGCCTTGCTGCTCCAGCAGCTGTGCCTTCCAACGGCGACATGGCGATATCCTCTGACAACCAGTCTGTCGCTTCACATAGCAAGAACATCGTCCACAGCAAGGCGGATAAAGACGAGGTACATAAAGAAGATGACGGCGGAAGCAGTGAGTTCTATTGTCTTTCCGATGATTGCTCACCATAGCAAGTTACAGAGAAGGGTCTTCTCGGTGACCTCATAGGCAAGTTGTTTTGCATACTGTTGAAACAGTGCGATCCGCCTAAGGACAAGGGCCCCGAACATGAGAAGAGATTCGAGAAAGCTGATCGTAAGCGATTTGTCAAGAGAAGAGGTGGCGATTGATAGCACTGAATCCTCTAATTTAGCCCAAACATCTCGCTCGCTCGAGTCACCCTTGCCGAGGGAGCCCTCGAATTCCGGCCACGCGGGCCAACCCTCCGGAGCTGCCTTCAATTAGGACCGCATTGTCTATCATTTATCCATCCACGGACAAGTTTTACCAATCAGTCCTCTTGAAATGCTTGGCTATTCCAGGGCCTTTCACTTTCCGTCGTTTCAGGTTTTTTTACACTATCTGTTCCTGTTTGCTCGTTCTCTTCCTCGTGTATCCTTGTATATCCATAGATGAGGCACACATGACAGTATATGTTAGCCGCTCGGTTTGCTGCTGCGTCAATTCCGTCATGGCATTTTCTGAAAAGTGCACGTGATGAGTGCCACTTGTATTGAGTACTCCACAGCAGTCAGAAACGATGATGGGTGAGCAACCCGAATCTGTCAACTTTTCTCCGTTTTCTCCTTTCTTTTGATCTGTATGCACCTCACTTCTGCACGACTAAACACGCTCGACAACCAATTGCTCGTACCTCGAATCCCACACAGCCGCTCCGGAAGGGTAGAAGAAGCTTACACCGACTTTGAACTACAACAATTCGGCGAGGACGATGACTGGCAGAGGTACGGTCGAGACCGAATTCAATCCGTTCCACTGCTCTCATCATCGGCGAGCAGCAACTTTCCGGCCGAACCAACATTAGGATATCGAAGCCGAGGAGACGACTACGATTCTGAAGGCACAAGACGGGACAACCAGGGAGGGGACGAAGGAAACCGCAAATGAGCACTTTGCTCTCCAATTCTCCTCTGGCTTTGGGGTGTCTTTATGCTGTGTTCCTTCTGTTCCTCATCTATATGTCGTACTATCGTCCAGAGAAACTGCATAGCTACTTGGGCATCATGATAAAAAACTCAGCAATCTCATCAGTGAACTTGGCGACCTGGCATCCATGACATTCCAAGGGGCTCAACTGACCCTCATCTACTTTTCTCATATGCAAACTACACAAGCAAACCTGTGGAATACCTGATCGAATGCGCAAAACTGAACAAGGACTACATTTCGCAGTGACTACTGGCAGCCACATAAATGGGGGTGATGGATACCTTACACCCAGATAGAGAGGGTAGCAAGGAAGTGTGCGAGTACTATCACCTATATGCTAGATAGAAAAGTTGTCTGCTAGCGGACTTAGCCTTGTTGGCACTCACTCATGAGGGAACTGCACTTTTTCGTCTCCTCTGCCCTACAATTGACAGGTACTTAGAGTAATAAACATTTTTCGTCGAAGACACGTACTGGAATCGTGCAAAGTGTGTAATCTAAGTTACGACTACTTTACGATGCTGGCCTTGGTGCAAAGATGGTTGGATCACTTTATGGATGTTCACAATACCCAGCCTGGACCCGAGCCAGGATGCAAAGCGCCTCCACCCGAAGGTTTGTCAGTGACCTCTTGTACATCGTGTACTATAATCAACGGAATTGTATGTTAATAGAGCTTGTGGCTTGTCCGCGGTTGGCAGGGGTGCGATTCAATGTTGAGCACTTCAAATCTTGATCTGATTTGTGTTGCACTTAGACATTGGGTATGCTTGTCTTGGCAACGCTGATTTGGTAAGCGCGCCATAGTAATGACCTCTGTAGGTGGTCAATTCTTGCACCGCAAAATTTCGTCTAGGTCATACCTATTCGAACGCCTATGAAGATCCGTATGTTCATCTACACTGCACAGTACTATGAGGTCGAGCTAAACTATTTACAGATATGCCCGTCAACTTAATCGTCTGAACCAAGTTTGCTGAGGAATCCTTCTATAATACAATGCGTCTTAGTGTGGAAAACACACGGAGAGGTTCGGAGCGCGCGATCAGAACTTTTATCACAAATAGACTCTTACACTGCCCTACATTTGCGGAGGGGTGATCGCGAACGGAGAAATTCGTTGAGACCGCAAACACTTCCTGGAGCCGTCTGAGCCAGGGTAAATCGCCAGAGGAACTTGCTTTATTTGTCGCCATGGACTCTACGACTGCCCTCCGGGAAATTATTGATCTCTCATCGGAAAAGTATACGGTGTTCTCCTTGTTTCAAAGTTCAGACGAGGAACTTCGTGCATTAGCCAGTCCTAGAGAGTATGTGCAGAACGAATTTGACCTGCTTCGTATTGAGGAGAGGATACGGGCGACACGAGGAATGATTATAGATTTGCTCTTTTGAATGGAAGGGCAAAGGAATATGACACCGTTCCTCAGGCAGTAGTTTGTACATTGAGGTGTGCCTATTTTCTTCGTTATCATCCTACTTTTGATTGATTATCACTAGTCCAAATGTCCGTAAACTGGCTGCTGTAGGTTTGGGCTGGGAGGCATCCTTTGGTAAGGTGGATTCCACGGTTCCCCTTGATAAGGACCGAAAAAGGATGGATCGAGATAGACCAGAAAATGGCTCCATTGTTCCAGTTTGGTTTCCATTCGAGTTGTTCTGGTCCACAATTCGTTCAGTGATTTTCAATGGGTTCTAATCTCACTGGATACACGGCCCCACCCGATCGTTTTACAATACTACACTCGAGGAAACACCGTGGTTCAAGAACCGAGTTTCAAAGAACTTTTCCTCAACTATTCAATGATAGAGCTGTAGCAGTGTTCGCGCGTACTGAAGACGTGTATGTAGGATTTCTAGTCTACCGTATTGCCTCCAATTCTGAAACAATATCGACGTAATGTCTTTAATAGGGACGAACTGTCGGGTTCGCCATTTCCTCAGTCACTCGTCTTTGTCATGAGATACGCGAGCTTAAGGCTAATTCGTCGGCCTCAATGTACGACAATCATGTGTACCCGCTTCTCTAGAGACATTCATATGGAAATACTTGAAGCGATGATATACTTAAGTGATGTCTACTTGCCATTGTCATTATCAAGTCTGAGACGATTGACGAGATCCAGGTGCCAAACTCAACATCTGGTGCCGGCGAGGACCTCTTGGAGGTTAAATACACCTCTTCTGTCGCGTTCGACACGTATATGTGTTGGGAGACATTCCACTAAGCCGTGCGGCTTAGTGGAATGTCTCCCAACAATATGGCCAATCTAGACCACTTTGTCGACGAACAAAGTCCATAATCGATATTATATAATTATGATTGAATGATGTCATTGCGATCGCTGAGCATTTGAGCAAGTCGCGCCCCCACGTGCCTCACTACCCCAGATCATGTGATGCGGATCTTAATGAGCGGCGACACGTTCAACGTTGAAGACGGGTCTTGTTTCTTTTCAGTATCTGTCCTATCTTTGTTATTCTGCCTCTCGTAAGAGGGAAAATAGAAAGTATGCTCCAGGCTAAATCCCCAGCGGCGAGAACTCTCCCCAATAATCTGCCTCGTCTTTCTGCTGGCGCCTCTGCGAGATTTCCACGCAAGAAATCAACGCGATCCACAGCGTTCGCCTCGAGAAGTACTTTGATTTCCCAACGAAACACGAATACAGGTTCTATTGTTACCCCTCTCTGCGCTTCTCTCCGTAGCTATGCATCTCAGGCAGCAGGTGAGTTTAGGACTCGTACCAATACTCCTTATCTTGAAACACTATATGGTTTAGCTGCGGCACATATCCCCTCACCACGCAAGTCTCATTTTGACAAGATATTGATTGCAAATAGGCAAGCCGCTATATTCCAATACCATATAAAGGGGTTTCTCATGAGTTCTAGAGGAGAAATTGCGTGTCGGGTCATTCGAACGGCGAAGAAGCTTGGAATCAGGACGGTTGCGGTGTATAGCGAGGTCGACAGAGATTCTCTGCATGTTAAACTGGTTATTACTCTGCCTTTCAGGTTTTCCGTGGACGCGTACTGATGGTTATCTAGGCTGACGATGCGTACTGTATTGGACCTGCTCCGTCCAACCAAAGTTATGTCAGTCAGTCCCTCTGGATTACTCGAGCTGAACTAAAAAACATCTCATTGTAGTTAAACATAGACAAGATCGTAGAAATCTGTCATAGAAGTGGTGCGCAGGTACGTCGGAGGTTTCTCTTCAAGTCTCGAGTTCTTACGAAGATATCATAGGCCGTTCATCCGGGGTATATCTATGAAGCCTAGCATGAAGTCAATTCTTTCTAATAACTATTCAGCTACGGATTTTTGAGCGAGAACTCAACCTTTGCGGAGAAACTTGCGGTGGAAGGCATAGTATTTATTGGCCCTCCTGCCAGTGCTATCGTTAGCATGGGCTCTAAGAGGTAAGCTGTCATTGTAATGAGCACCTTTGGTTCTGAGGTTCTGTTCAGTGAATCAAAGAATATTATGTCAGGTAATACTTCTCGGCGAATATGGAGCTCTCCTGATAGTTCCTTCCAGCTGCTGGGGTTCCGTGTGTCCCAGGATACCACGGGCATAATCAAGATCCTGCCTTCCTGTATAGGCAATCGCAAGACATCGGTAATGCATCTGTCGTATAAATAATCATCATACTAACCTAACAGTAGGTTTTCCCGTTTTGATCAAGGCGATTCATGGAGGCGGTGGGAAGGGAATGCGGATTGTTAGCGACTCTACCGAAGCCTCTTTCTACGAAGCGCTCTCATCTGCCCAACGCGAATCGCTCAAGGCCTTTGGCAATAACACTGTCCTCATAGAGAAATATATTGAACGTCCCAGACATGTGGAAGTTCAGGTGTTTGCTGATACCCATGGAAATGTAGTCAGCCTATGGGAACGTGACTGTTCAGTTCAGAGACGAAACCAGAAGATTATAGAGGAGGTCAGTCATCTTATAGGTTCGGCATTGCAAACACGAAGTCAATCTATGGTCTTTTCTCGCCCAGGCACCTGCACCAGGCCTTTCGTCCGAGCTTCGCGCCGACCTAAGCTCGAAGGCTATTGCTGCGGCAAGAGCTGTGAACTATGTTGGAGCCGGCACTGTTGAATTTATATTCGACAACGATACAGAGAAATTTTACTTCATGGAAATGTCGGTTTCAAGATCCTTAGATCTTCGCCTTTTACTGATCAAACTCATGATAGGAATACACGACTTCAAGTTGAACATCCAGTGACCGAGATGGTGACAGGTTTGGATCTTGTAGATTGGCAATTGCAGGCCAGTGATACTCTGTATCTCTCTTGTCGTCACTAATTTTGACGACCTAGGTTGCAGCGGGCAATCCTCTTCCTCTCAACCAGGGCTCAATACCCCTCGTTGGCCATGCTTTCGAAGCCCGTATATATGCTGAAAACCCACGAAATAAGTTCCTTCCAGACTCAGGCTCACTCCTCTATCTGTCTACTCCTTCGCCTACACATGTTTTTGCACCCGAATATACCTCTATAACTGCTAGGCCAACGATGTCCAATTTGCAGCCTTTACTGTCCTCGCATGACACAACAGCAATCCATCCGTCAGTGCGCATCGAACAAGGTTTCCTTCAGGGCTCTCAGATTGGCGTTTTCTACGATCCTATGATTGCGAAAGTCGTCGTTCACGGTAAAGATCGCACAGAAGCATTACGGATGCTCCGACGGGCTCTGTCAGAATATCATGTTGTTGGAGTTTCGACAAACGTTGACTTCCTTCAGACGTTGGCTGGCAATCCATCATTCGTCAACGCGGAACTCGAAACAGGCTTCATTCAGGTGGAAACTATCGTTGTTCGACGGCTTTATCATCGCTGACTGCTCCTTCAGAAACATTTTGACGAACTCTTTCCTGTTATTGAAGAACCGAAACCAGAACTTCTTGCCCAAGCCGCTTTGTACCTCGCACTCCGCGACCATATAACCCCTCCAACATCTAGTAATACCTCACCGTGGACATCATTGACTTCGCGTCGGTTTGGTGGGGATAAATACGAGCGCACTATCACTTTACAAATGGATGCCGGTACCAAAGAGCCTTTTACCGTTCATATCGTTTCAATTGCACCTGGACGTTTTAATATCACTGTGAACACATCGGCTGGAAGCACAGCGTTCTCTTCCGTTCCTGGGTCTCTATCCTCTTCCACGACATTGTCTTCGACGATCAATACGCAATCGTTGAACACCACAATAGTGTCCCAGCCCCCACTACCAAATGTCCCTGTATCGACTAATCCAAGTACGAAGGAGCGCCTGCATATCTTCGCTAGTGGTCATCATAAGACCGCTTTGGTTGTGTCAACGCCGAAGTGGCTTCTCTCCCTTGGAGGCGATGCCTTGAGAGCAGCCGAGGGTGCTTTGAAGGCACCCATGCCCAGTTTGGTGGTAGATGTACGGGTCAAGGTTGGTGATCGTGTGGAAGCTGGTCAAACTGTCATTGTTCTGGAGAGTATGAAGACAGAAACTGCACTTAGAGCCAATACCGCTGGTACTGTCAAGGCTATTGGATGCAAGACTGGTGAAATGGTCGAGGAGGGTAGAGAATTAGTTGATATAGTGGAGTCGGATTGAGAGGACATACGGCTGGGCGTGGATATGGTAAACTCAGTGCTAATTCCCGTCTGTGTCCAGGGATTTGTTGTAATTAGTAGATGATGATACTAGATAATCATGCGAGAGATATATTTTACAAGGAATACTGACACTACTGAGCAATCACCGAGACACCTCCACCAGGGGTCGGAGTCGTTGCGTCGTGCCCAGTGGCCATTGGTGGTAACACAGTCCGGTGGGTATTCGGGAGGAAAGGGGCGCCAGACCCAGGGGGCTCAGGATTTTGAGTGCCAGGCGGTGTGGTCTCCGAGGTTTTCGCCACTTCTTGTTTGACAAGTGCCGGAGGCGGCGGAAGACGATGTTTGCGAGGGGGATTCGCTTCGATAGAACGAACTATTTCATCAAACTCTTCTTTGCCAGTCCAGGTTCCAACAACCTCATTCATCCCGTCAAAGCTTTTGGATTGAGCAAGCGTTTGTCGCACCGCTACAGCGTCAACCTTCTTGATGTTGACATGCCGGGATTTAAACTGGGCGGTACAAAACTTGGTAAGGCCCCAGTGATTGTCAAGGTATTTCGACTATTATCCAATGATAAGGCGGAGCATAGAGATCATAAAAGAGGAAACGTACAACACGAAGATACGAGGGTACAAGTGTCTGCTCAATATCTTCTAAAGGAGTAGGCGAAAAGCAAGATGGGTTTGCTTCGGCAGCGCGCGCAATCATTACGGAATGCGCTCCTTTGTGGACAATTATCAAGCGACTCAAGCCTTCAAATGCAGATAAACACACCTGTAACGGCGCGGACTCGCTGAGCATCATTCCATCCAAGGCAATCTCCATTCTCGATGACAGCAATTCCCTTTCCCATCCCCTCTACAAAGTCTACAATCTCCCGCAGACGTTCAATTATTGCACGGTCTTTGTCTCTCATGTTCCTCGTTCTGCAGTGAACAGTCAACGCGCTGATGCCTGTGTTCACGACGCGCTCTACAAGCTTGAGTGTGTCTTCTTGAGAAGGTAGCAAGCGGATCTTTGCAGATACCGTGATCTCTGGCGGCATCGCTTTCCGCAAGGCAGTAAGTATCGAGCATAGCAGGTCAGGATTCGTCAGAAGAGCAGCACCCATGCCGGCGTGTGTCGAAAATGGTTTTGGGCAACCGCAATTGAGATCAATTCCAGATACGTCCTGCATGACGGTCTTTGCAGCTTGTACAGCAAGCTCTGGGTCGGAAGAGCCAATTTGATATATGAGATATGGTTTTTCGATTGGGTGGGTAATGAACATCGCTCTGGATTTGCCATTGTAGGATATCACACCAGTTATGGCTGGATGAAAGAAGTTATCAGGATGGAAATATTGGCAATGCAGAGTCGTACTGACGATCCACTACCCGTTCTGCATGTAAAATGGCTTTGTCCACCATCTCCGGTCCCCATACCAAGGTGGCTCCATGTTTGAGAGCAAAGAGCCTTGTTGGTACTATACATACAAATGAGACGAGAAGTATCAGGTTGATGTAGGTATGAACGCACAGGCACCAGAACGGACCATGGGTGCAAGAAATATTCCGTTTTTGAAGTCATCAGGAGCGAGATGATCAAGCTTTGGCTTTTTCATCACTCGGGGATTAGGAGAAGCAGATCGTGAGCGTCGAGACATTATGGCGAGAGAGAAACGGAGGGCCCCGATCCTCGGCCAGAACTTCAAGTTCATAGAAAATATTAAGCATAAATCATTTAAACCCGAGTCTCGACTCGGGAACGATCATCGGATCTCGGTATCAGTTGCCGCTGACTACAGGATGAAAGAAAAAAAATTAAGAAAAAGAAAACATTGTATGTAAAAATTAGGAAAGTGAACTCCTATTAGATCTATGATTGAAAGCAAGCAATTTGACGACCATGACTATATACCATTACAGAGAAGAGTCTGTTAAAGTTTGCAACCAAAAATTCGGACTGCGAACCAATCAGGGTCTTGCTTGAACGAGAAAAATCCGGATACTCACTAGTACCATCCGGTTCACCAAGACCATACAGCATCTCAGTGGGATGGAAAACAAGGGAACTTGATCTAGGAATAAAGGTCGAGGGCAGGGCTCGAGAGGGAGGGATCGAGAGCCCAGTAGAGGTATTATGGTCTGATAGGTTCTTGTTACGGGACAGAGAACGAACAATGGTCTTCTGAGACCTCCATTGCGTGGGGTTGATGGCCGAAGTGCTATGATAATGTCGATTAATCACGGCTGAACGAGAAAAAACTGAAGGCACTAACGCTGCGAAAACTGCGGACCCAGGATGTACATCAAAAGCAGAAAGACCATCTGGTAAAAGATCCACGGTCTCTACCGCATTATCTGAACCACGGAGATCCCATAATTTGACCTGGCCGTCCAAACTAGCCAAAACAGTCAAACAGTCAGAAACGAGACTTAGGAGGACACAGTGTAAATTGGCTCTACCTCGCCGACAGTAGCTGTCCCCTGATGGTAGGATGCCATCGTACATTTTGAACCCATGCAGTATGCTCGGTGTATGTCCTGACGATAGCGTCCTCTTCCTCCAAGCGACGGTCAAACACCTTGACAACACCGTCCGCAAAACTGGCGATGAAGGTCTGATCTGACAAACTATCCGACACGATGGCAGTAACTGGACTCTCAGAGCCAGTATCCAGATCCTAGTCATGTCAATACAGATCTACAAGGCTTTGAGTACAACGTACCAGACCCGAAGTCTCTGTCTGTGCATCCCAGCATCTAATGATACGCGAATCACCACCAACTAACAAATGCCCAGAAGATTGCCTCCAGTCGGTGATGATACCAGCTCCTTGTCGCAACTGGATAACTTCATTAAGTCCGCGGAAAGCGCTGACCATTTGCACCGGGCCTTGCTCCAAGGTCGGATCATAGTTGCGATAAAGTCGAATAGTACCCTCGGCTACATAATTTCTTGTCAAGGCCGTAGACAATGAAGGAATAGCTGACTCGCACCAGACGCAGTGATAATGATACCTCCGACATCTTCGTTTATGATATGAAGCGAAGTTATGCTCGTACCCCTGGGATTACCGTTGCAGAAGTGGTTCAAGCGCCTTCTCTGCGACCAGTCCCAAACGCTAAATGGAAGTCAGAGAACATGCACCGAAGAAGACAAGTAGACGGACGATATCATATCGGTCTCGTTGGCAACTACCAGATGTTGATCATACGAATGGAAAGCTATGGTCAAAGGGTGGCCAGAAACTTGAACTGTGGCAACTGGTCTTCTCCATTCACGATCCTCTGCTTCCGAGCGTCAGGTTTTGTGTACTAATCTTTGATGACACTCACCAGCGGTGGCACTGTGGCGCGAGGTCTCGGCATGAATCTGTTCATTCCTCTGTTGACGCCAGACCTGATAGTTGTACTGCACACTACCAGGCTCATCAGGTTCGGCTTGCTGATGTAGAACTACACGTCAACATCATCCCCAATTGAATGAAATAAGAGACCTACCCTCATCTGTGGCTCCTTGAAATACTCCATACACCAATCGAAATACGTGCTCTTCAACGGCAAAACATCACGAATCCCTGATCCGGTTCCCAATCCAAGGATGACACTGCCATTTGAATCAATGGAGAATGTGCTGCCATTAGGACTTGGAATGCTTCCGTGATGAAGGTGGTCGCGATGATGACCGCCATGACTACTGTGATGGTGTCTGCGTGGATGACTAGCAGCTCGACGACGAGATCGTAGGCGTTCCATATCCTCTTCCATCAGCGCTTCCATCACATCGCAAGGGAGGAAATCCATTGGTGCTTGTGAGGCTTCTGGTAGCTCCTGTCCTGTCAATTTGGGTGAGGGAGGGTGTCGGGATGATGATGCACCTTGGGGTGTCGGTGGACGTGAGTATGGGGACGTATATTGTGCGAAGTTGAGGTTGGGTGATGGTGGTCTGGAGACATCGTTGTGCAGCGTGATAGTGACACTTGTGGCAGGGGAAGCGTGTCCGTCCTCTGAAGAAGGGAATGCGATACCACCTGCTAGTGACTTCAAAGCGCTCGCAAAAGACGTGGTACGTCGAAGCGTGTTGGTGACGCCGCTGGAGATCGTGTTCATTGTGTCACTTCGCGAGATGGAGGACCGCAGGCCACCTGGAGACGACGGGGGAAGGTGATTAGATGCAGACGATTGCAAAGATGGGACACGCGTTCTTGACCCACTCGTCTGTGGCGAGCTTTTCCGATCGACTGGAGCAGTGGGTGGAGTATTGAGAGAAGATGACTCGAGCCGCGTAAAGGGAGACTCGAGGAGAAGTGCCATTATATAGTCCACAATCGTTTGAGCATGGGTGGCGACTTCCTGATATGCGTCGACGGAAAGATCCAAAAGGACAACGAAGATCGTGAAGAAAGACGAAAGAAGGACTCGGTTCTCTTCCCTCAACATCTCGTCATCATTGAACGAGTCTAGCCATTCGCCGATTGCCTGGTTAGTCACATCCTCGTCATGCAGACGAGCATGGGATTGTCCACTTGTACCAGCGCGCCACTTGCGATCTTCTTCCCAGTACAGCCAGGCACAGACGACGAAGTACCCTCTCCACTCCTTAACAAGACAACTAATCACAACAAGCAGCTCCTTTCTGCACATGGGGCTCGCATCGTCTTTGATCGCGAGAGTAGCGCCTGTAGCCACCGCTACCTCCATCCGAAAGTGAACACGCTCTTCCAATTGGTACATAGTCCCCGTTCCACCTCCACCATGTCGATCAGGAAACTCAGAGCCACTGGCACCTAAGAATGTGCCTAGTGCATAGAGTGCAGCCGCACGCACTTCTGTGGCGTCATCTGACAGCAGAGCAATGAGCTTGTCCTGTGTACCGCGATCAACGCCGTAAACCTTGATCTCGTCATTGGCATCCCACATCTGAGCGATACAGAGGGCCGCCCACTGCCGCAATAGGAAGTCGGGCTCGTCTAGACGTTCGTAGCAATTGTCGAAGACACGTTCACTCCAGCACGCTTGCTGGCCTAGAGGATAATCACGAGATATCGCAGCAAGGATGAACGAGCACATAGCTTTGTGCTCTGAGCTATTGGGTAGCACGTCATCGCTCTTTGCGCCTAGAACGCTAGCAAAGTACTTGTATCCCTGTGTATTGATGAGGTCAACCTGCACGGTGGAGTCGACAGCGAGAATGCGGGCCCAGATGAATATTAGGACCGGGCGGAGGTCGGGGCTTGGAGCTTGGAGGAGTTTGGAGATGTACGGGAAGATACCGATGGTTAGGACGAGATGAACCGCCCATGGACCAAGATCGACAAATTGAGAAAGGAGTATGAGAGCACGAAGGCGATGAGGTTGGGAGAGTAGGACTTGAAGGACTATCGGGAGTTGGTCCGGTGGTTTGCGCGGGACGAGGTGCTGGTCTACGCCTCTCTGCTGACTCACGGTCTCCGGGGTGCCATTGTACCTGTCTCCGGCAGGTGGTAGGGACATAGGACCTTTCTTAGTTAGGGCTGATCCACCCCTCGATATCCATACCTCGAAAGCGGTAAGTTGGTCAGCAAAAAACCGGTTACGCTGATATTGGTAAGGCTGCTCCCCGGTTTTTGATGTGCTCTGACGACCGCCAACACGACCAGGTCTAGCTGTGACGGGTTGTGGCGTCGGTGCACCTACAACATCTAGATTTACACCTGTTTTCTTCAAAAGGTCGGGCAATTGCCGGAGACAGGTATCAACTGCGAGATCCCAAGTTGCCCAAAGTGGGTGTGTGTTGGTAGGAGGAAGAGATGGGTATGTATGAGGGGTGCAATGATGGTCCTTCATAATTCGTTCTGCCAGCAGGAAATTCCTAAATAGCGAGGCGATCAAGAGATCGCATCTATACAGGCGGGTAAATATCTCGCGTGAAAATGTGGTCCATGCAATCGTATCAGTGACAGCAGTGAATATCCAATTGAGTTCTCCAAGTGGCGTGCGTCGGTCCTTTAGATCACCAGGTAGCTGGAGGACCATATCGGCTGTTACCATGTTGGGCAATTGGTGGTTCATCAAGTAATATCGTAAGGCGATATCAATGGGTGAGGTCAGACATGATGTAAAGACGTCAGCGGGGAGTTCTGGACATGAAGGAAGCTGCTCATTTGCTGCACACGCAGCGAGTTGAATGGAATTCATCAAGGGTTGCGTTCCGTCCGCATAACCACCGTGCATCATGTTGACTTCGTGGTCGCGTCGTTCAGCAAAGAGATTGAAGTTGTTCAAAAGATGGCCAGCGGCAGAGCAGTCCCAGATGTATACACATGGAGAGCCTAGCCAACCTTGCAATTCCTGGAGGGACACCGGGATGTACTGCGTGTAGTCACGGTTGAAACACCATAGCTCACCACTTGCAGTGGGCTTGGGTACTCCGTGTCCATTGTAGTAAAACAGCACAGCTTCTTCCTTGGCTTGCCGACGGGCGGTTTGGCAAAACCGCTTCAGATCGTCCTGAGAAGGGTCCAGGATGGGTTTGTAGCCGACTTTGGCACTAAGTCCCTCGAACTGGTGGTGTAAATTCGATCCAATCGCCTCTAGAGCCTTGTGCGAAGGCATGGTGTGTGGGTCAACCCAACATTCGAGGACGGCACATGGGTTGGTTTTGATAATGTCCGGAGGATCGACGTCGATATTGAGACACAAGACCAAAGCTGCGTGCGCCGTCCGAATTCTTCCGGGTAAAGAACCACGCCATGGAATAGGTTTTGAAGACCAAGGAGGGTCGGGAGTGGGATTACCACACGTCAAATGTCGTTTGGCAGACCAATAAGGTATTGAGGGTGTGGCATCAGGCAGAGTTTCCACGGAGCCTAACCGCTCGTCAGGACTTGTTGTATCCCTCGACCCACGAGCTTTCGAATGATCAGATCGTGAAGTAGAACCATAATCATGCTCAGTTTCTGACGGTGTGCTCCGACCGTTTCGCGACCGCGAACCCTTGCCCCACGAGCCCTCTGTCACAAGTCAGCCAAAGAATTCATCTGAGACAAAGCTAACCACCTACCTGTTGTAAACAGATGACCATTACGGCGTGGCTGCTGTGCCTGCGCCTGCTCTGCATACATTATCCTTCACGGCTTGTTCTTGAGTCGCGAAAGCTACCGGTATCTATCTGGCACGCTCCCTAGAGCTAGATTGCGATCAAACAGATGCTAGGATAGTCCAAAGAAAGTGTGGTACCCAGAAGCAAATAGAGCAAGCCTTCACGCGCACGTTTAACCACCACGAGAGGAAGTTGAGACCTCGAGGGAACTCCGATTCCGATTTGTGATCTTCGCTAAGAGCCGAGTTATACACGATCGTTCAACTGTTTACTGTACGGCTTCCTTATTATCCTGTACAGGCGCGACGCGCCTCGGCGACACGCATTGAGATCGATTTCCTCACTGTAATTTCCACTAGACTTTGAGCTTGTCTTCAAGGGCCCAATATGGACACCGCGGACGGGCCGGCACTTGGAACAATCGTTACCACAGCACAAGGGAAAGGCGTGGTCCGTTACTCAGGTGCTACTTCATTTTCGAAGGGGAAATGGGTTGGCATAGAGCTCTACGAACAGAATGGAAAAAACGATGGTTCTGTTCAAGGCGTGTCTTATTTCACTTGTAAGATGGGATATGGGATCTTTGTCCGTGCTAGCCAGATCAAGAGTATACACGGTTCTGAGTTCGAGGTATTGCATTTCTTGTTGGCATGGGTTTGAAAACATGCTGACTACTCTTCAGCGTTCGGCCCCTACTGTTCGACCAACTTTAGGCCACCAACGGGCAAATAGTTCAGGACTTCTGCGAGCCAGTTCAATACGCACCCCTCCCTCTTCAAATACATCTCGTTCAACAAGTCCTGCGAAGCCTGCAACTCCCGCGAAAGCAGCTGCTTCAACCTCGTCAATAGCAGCACAATCAAATTCTTTGACCATTTTGCGCATGTCCCGGCGTGGGTCTCCAACGAAGCGCAATTCCCTTTCCCTGCAGCCCAGAAAGCCCCTCACAACTTCTTCATCTTCTGCAGAAGGAATCGGCGGCTCACCTGGTCCCAGTCCTCCGCCAGGATTGCTCAGTTCTCCCAATAGTCAACCTGTAAGACGTACATCATCACCATTAACTGCACCGCCGGTCAGTGCATCCCCTCCAACAACTCAAATGCCTGTGCGGTCCCCCGCTTCGACGTCCCCACGCCCGCCTCCTGTTTCATTCCAGGTCACACCTTCGGAACAACCGAAACCTCCCTCACGCCCTCCCTCATCACTTCGAACTCCAACTGTGAGTCTGAGTAATAACTATGATCGTGACTTTCGTATCAAGTGCATTGCAAAAGTTTCAGGAACACGTACAGGATGATCAAGAACTGCAAGAATTACGTGCCAAAATCCGTGTCCTTGAGGCTAAACGCGCAGACGACTCGCGACATGTCCAAGAACTTGAAACGCGTCTCTCTGAAGCGGAATCATTTGTGGCATTGCGTCCAAAGCTCCAAGCGAAACTCATATCGCAACAAACAGAACTCGCTACTGCGAAGCGGGAGCTTGCAGATGTACAACAATTGGCACAACTGTCCGAGACGCGACTTCTTGACGCTCAAGAGCAACTTGAAATGGCCATGTTAGACAAGGAGGTTGCTGAAGAGCGCTCCGAGCTGGCCGAGACGGAGCTGGAAGAGCTCAAGGAGAAATTCGCAGTCCTCGAGGTGGAGACCAAGGTACTTAGAGAAGGTAGCGGTAAGTACACGGCCATGTATAGAAAGAAACCCCCTTCTGACTATTCCAAAATTCTCATCACAGGAGAGGGTGATCTTGACGCCGGCAAGACCTCGTTGGCCTACATTCAGCTTGAGAAGCAAAACGAGCGGTTGAAAGAGGCTCTTATCAAGTGCGTAATCTGCGTAATTATCATCGTTGGCGTGAGGTTGATTTATCTACTTTGGATTAAAAGGCTACGAGATATGACTCAAGAGACGGAGCAGGACCAGCGGAGGCGAATGGCCGAGATGGAGAAGGACATCATAGGACTCGACGATCTTCAATGTACGTTTATACTGTCTATTTTTTGCATCTCTTTACCAGCCACCTTTAGCGCAATATGAATCCAGTCTCATCAAATTGTCGAATGCGGAGGTTCAGATCGAAGATTTGAAGTTGCAGCTTGACGATGCTCTTGGTGCAGAGGAGATGTTGGTACAGCTGACAGAGCGTAATCTCGTGCTTGGAGAGGTATTCACTGAAATTTACTGTTATTTTACAAGTTGCTTACAGGCTTTGCCTAGAAAATTGAAGAGATGCGCATTACCATTGAGGATCTTGAAGCTCTGAAAGAACTCAATGACGAACTCGAAGAGGACCATATGGAGACAGAAAAGCAGCTGAACGAAGATTTGAGTATGGGGGTGTTTTTGTATCTCAGGCTCTTTGTTTACACAATCTGTAGACCAAAAGGATGCTCGGATTCACCAGTACGTCCAAAGGATCGAGGTTCTTGAAGACACCTGCCAAGACCTCGAGGGCACCATAACCAAGTTCCGGGACCTTGTTCTTCAATTGCAACAGTGAGTTCATCTTTTCTTATCGACTATAATGGTATCAATTAGCGACCCAGTGAACTTGATGATCTCCGAACACAAACACAAACTGCTCAAACCGAGTCGGCCACAGCAGCATCGCAGACCGCAGCAATGATGTCGCTCAATCTCAAGCTCCAATCCTCGGCTCTGAAGAACCAAGCAAAGAACATCGATCTCGAGATTCGCGGATTGGAAGCTCGGGAGGCGAAGGAGCTCCTCGGTATCATCCAGGTATTAATATACTGTTATACATACGTTAGGAATATTTATCACCCACCCTTTTGCAGCCTTACTTGCCTGAAATATATGTGGAGTCGGACACTGACGCGACAAATTGTTACATGTTCTTCCAACGTTTGGCGCACAAGGCTGACCTCATTAACAATGTGGTGGCTCAGGCACATGGTTTACCAAATTCTCTCGATGGGCCTGTCTCTGAAACGCTTGTTGGTGTCTGCGAGGTATGGGTTATTGTTGCGTAGTATGAGATATGTCTGATAGTGAACTTTTAGATGCGCGCACGCATATCCGGACTCTCAACCTTGTGCAAACGTTTCACTGCTATCTTGCGGCGGTGCGACGTTGAATCTTTCCTCAACGTTGGACGGATCTTCCCTGAAATTGCGCCTATGGAAAAGCGGATCGACATGCACATCAACCTCCTTCGAAAAGACGAGTTCAGAGAGATGGAGTGTGTTAGCGATATCATCAAGTGAGACATACTTCATTGTGCGTTTTTCTAACCTCGTTGATTGCTTTCTTCAGGATCCAGGCGCAGTTTGATCACCTTGCAGAGACTTACTTTGATGGCTTTGATCACGATTTGGCTGAACGTGAATTTGGTTATCTGTTATCTTTTGATCATGACCTCGACATGTTTGCTGCCTCAATCGGGCTCACCAAGACTTCCGTGGAATCCATTCTCCAGGAAGAAGGTATGGATTCAATTTTGATTACAGGCTTTGTTCTCACACATCGTTATTAGAGGTGGTTCTAGATATGGGAGGCTATGCCATTGAGACAGAACTATTTGTACCTCTCCAGACGCTATTAGATAATAGTAGAAGTGCCAAAAGTGTGTCGAAGTACGTCATATTAAGCTTTCCAGTGTTGTTGCTGCTCTTATTGGCTTCAGGAAATTGACAAAGCGAATGGACAACCTTACTGAAGATTGTTCTGCGCTTCGGGTTCATCTAGTTCCAGAGATGAAATCTCTTAGTGACCTCGCTGCTGAGTTGGTCAATTTTGGTATCTCGGTTCGTATATTCTGTCCTTTCATCCTCAGCTACTGAATCTCTACATCTCAGCTGGCTCAACAAATTATGTCTCACTTGAGCGCTGCGCGAAGCGGAAAATCTTCCTTCCAATTGGTGACATTACTCTCCACTGTGAAGCAAACAGCTGCTGCCACGGTTGCTAAGAACATCAAGCCTGGGGAATTGGTTTGGGATGCTATCGGAGCTTCGATAGCAACTGTTGTGCAAAAAGGTAGCAAGCTTCTTCCTTTGGCGCTAGAGGCCGAGAATGTTCAAAAAAGTCAGCGATACTTTGAGCACTCTTCACTTGGTACTGATGGCTCTTTAGTTTCTGGAACGGCCCCTTGGATCAATAGAGTTGCAGAAATCAAAGCCAACTTGGCAGTCAATGTCGAAGCTGAACGCAAAGTGGCTCAACTTAACGACGAGATGCAAGGTCTTTTCCGGACTCTCAAGACGAAGGATCAGAGCATTCAGGAGACTTCTGTGAAGATTGAGCTCATGGAGCGCAGACTCGAGGCCGCCAGGAAACAGGCAGATACCATTGCCAATCTCGAAAATGAGATTACGAAGGCCAAACGACAGGAGCGTGCATACGAGGAAGCGATGGAGCAACTCCAAGCGGATTTGGATGCTTTGGAGCAGGACAATGCCAAACTGAAGACTTTGGCGGTCGGACAAGAACGGCAAGGTGCGATTTTGATATCATCTTGACCAAAACTTTTCCTCATTGGATTCTCGGCTCCCTCTAGGTACTCAGCAACCAGAGCCAGAGACTGTTCCCATCGAGGGCAGTCTGGAGACATTGCACCTCGTAGATCAAATTGACGCGCTCAGAGGGACCGTACGCTTCCTTCGGACAGAGAATTCATATCTCAAGGGTCAGGATTTACTCAGAGAGATCGAGAGCCTACCACCTCTTCCTGTACCGCTCAGTCGCATGCCAACACCTCCGCTTGACCCTTCTGGGCTCTCTGACTCAGACGACTCAGACACGGAAACACCCTTGCCGCCCCCAACTTTACGTTCTCTCACAACGGAAACGAAGCAATTATACCGAGATGTCATCAAATTTTCATCGTCACGTCGTGTTGTTGATTTATCCGCCTTGAATTCGAAGCGAGGAGAGGGTAAAGGTGGAAAAGTGTGGCTACCCAAGAAACAAACACCTGCTCATCAAGTATGGGAACGCAAGATGGAGGCGGAGCGATTGAGTAGGCGGGTCCAAGGTTTACTCGACCGAGCGAACTTGATTAATAGTCTTTAACCTTTCTGCTTTCAAAAGTTTAGTATCATTTTGAAGTCATTTGTTACGCTACGCGAGGGTTCATTAATATAACATATGTAGGTAATAAATCTCGGTGAAGTCGATTGACAAGGCGCTATAGCCAAGTGGTTACGGCGACAGATTCGAATTATATACAATCTGTTCCTCTTTGAGGGCGCAGGTTCAAATCCTGCTGGCGTCGTCAATAGGGTTAATATCAAGGAATTGTTTTGGCCACTCTTTTAAACATCAAAGACTCCAAACATAACTTTAAAAGGCCTAATAAGTGGTTTTGAACACAACAATTTTGATGTTCTCTGGTGGCCAGCCCAATTCCTTGATTTTAACTCTATTGAACACCTCTGCATTTGAGGTCATTGCTCCAAGAGGGCTAACAAGTAGTATGATAACAACAACAACTTTGATGTCTTCTGGTGGCCAGTGATGTGCTCCTATGTTGCCTGATCATGTGTGATCAGATAGTGTAGCTGGCAATAGGAAGGTAATAAGTGAGGAGTGGGTCAATAAATGTCCCAGAGAACTAGAGCAAGTAGTGATGTGGATGTGAGGTCAATAAAAGGGGATCTACATTGCTAGAGTATGCTGCTATTTGGTAGCACAGAATTGCTAAGGGAGAAAGGGGCAACCAGGCAAAGAGAATGTCACTTGGAGGAGTTGAGATGAGGAAGTTGCTAAGGTGGAAGGAAAGAGTTGCTAAGAGTCAAAAGGCAGAGTTGGTGTTGAGAGACAATTCACTAAGCCACATAGCTTTGTAGAATGTCTCCCAACATAAAGTAAACCCAACCAATCTAGATGGCAGTGGATTGAATGTTGGGAGAGCTTAGTGGAACATCTCCCAACATAAAATAAATCCAACCCATCTGGTCAGTGGATACCCTCCTCTGTCCTAGAATTGCCAGGGTTGGTAATTGCATGCTCATGATGTTTCTCCCAACCCATAATCAAATTTGGGCTCAAAGGCTTCATGCCAGGATATTGCCACTACTGGGGGTTGATCTGCTGCCATCTGGGTTGGTTGAGTCTACTTTATGTTGGAAGACATTCCACTAAGTTAGGAGGATTAACAATAAGAGCAAAACTAGTTGCTAGCCATAGGTGCTAACATCACTAGAATGAAGGCAAAGACAATGCCCACAGATGGTGTCTACACTATGTCAAAAGCTAAGGCGTCAAGGCTTGCTGCTAAGCCATTGACAATGACAAGAAAGAGAGACAAGAGTGAGACCTGAAGTCTGAGAGCTTAAGGGAACTTCAAAGACATACTATGGGGGGTACTAGTTCTCTGTTTTTGCTAGGTATATACAAGGGGTATTTATACAATTTGTAAGTGCAATAGTCAGGAAGAAAAAGTAGTTGCCATTAGTGATGGCATCTGTCAGTGTGTGCATGCTAGGTGCCAATACAGTTTCCAAGGATATGTACACAATGTCAAAAACTGCATAATATCTATCAAATTAAAAAAAATCATACCACATGTCAGAGTCTGAAGTGTGGATGCCATTCAGGTATGTTGGTTAAGCAAGACAAGAAAAATGGAGATGAGGGTCATGTGTCTTTGAGTATCTGATTTTTAAGAGGAAAAGGTCCCTTTGTTGCTATGTGAGGATGCTAGCAACTGTCAGTAAGAAAGGTCTTGAACAAGTGCCTCTAGACCATAGGCCTAGGCTTTCACATGATGGGGCTCGGCTATGTTGGAGTCAGATGCTGCATCAGATAAGATAACCTAAGATGGTGGTAATGGTGCTCAGTGATAAGTGGGTCTTATCATCCTCCTCTAGGCTGAAATTTTGACCATCCTCAGTGACTCTAAATCCTGTGATCACTGAGGTGGCCTGTGCACAGAATGATAAAATTATAAAAATGCCTGGCAATTAGTTGAACTTCATTATATTCCCCTTCATCACCAGTGCATTCTTCTTATCTTAATCTTATTGCCATGTCTTCAAATCTTGCTGCCCAACTTGAGAAGCATGCCATGGCCCAGGCCTTCCTTGAGCATGTTGATTGACTTCTTTCCATGACATGTGTGGTGCTAGTGACCAACCCCAAGCTAGCTGTCACCACTATTTTTAAGATTTAGTTGGAATGGTTTGAGACTGCTGGAAGTGGTGTGGAATGGGCCAAGCTAGCAGCTGTTGACAAGGAGTGTTGCCAGCTCTATGAGCAGTACAAGGAGGAGGACTGGATCCAGGAGTTTGACCAACACTTCTCAAGTTTTCTTTCCTTCTTTCATAGCAATGTCATTAACACTTTTGCCAGGCTCCTGGTCACTACTATCTTCAAAATGTGGTTGCAATGGTTTGAGACTGCTGGGAGTGGTGTGGAGTTGTAAGGGCAACCTCTGGGAGTGATGGCTAAATCATGCAGCTAGCAGAGGGGAATCCAAAGTATATTAGAACTGGTAATCAATGATACAAATAGTAACTAATTACCTAGCACAGCACAGGAGAATCCAAAGAGAACAAGTCTAAGGATCCCTGCTGCTTGGTGCAGCACATCAGTGGGTGGTGGAGGTATGGGAACAACTGTGTAGGTGATCAGAGTTAACCAAAAGTGCTTGCTGAGGAATCATGGCAAGTTCTGGGAGTCTCTGGAGATTTCTGGGAATCTGTAGAATGCCCTGGAGATATTAAACAAGCCTCAGGGGAGTGGAATCAGTCTTGGAGAGTTGGTGTTGGTCTAGGGCAGAGGTTGGAAAGGAAGTCCCCTGACATCACCTCTCCTCTAGCATGTGTCACCTTGACATGCAGGGTAGAAGAAGTTCTGGATCACATGGTCTGCCAGTGAGAGGGGATAGATTCCTCAAATGGCTTGGGGTGCATCCAAGTGTCATCAGTGGAATGCCCTGACCAGTTCAGGCACATGCATGTTCTCCTGGAGTTCTCAGAAGATGTCCTTGATTCCATAGCCTTTCCACTTCACCTTGTATCTGCTGCTGGAATAGATGGCTATCCAGTATCTCCTCCACCTTGTACTCCTCATTGTTGTTGACTACCACTGGAGGTGGTGGGGGTGCTGGGTGTTGCTCTGAGATAGGGTCTGCTGGTGCTGGAGTTAGCTTGACCATGTTGAATACTAGATGAAGTTGGCATATTCCCATGGGGAGCCAGAGTTAGTAGGCTAGCAGCCCTATCTGTCATTTTACCATGAAGGGTCCTAATAGCCAGTGCAAGAGCTTTTTTGATGGTTGGGTAATGGTAATATTAGAGGCATCCAGGCGGACTCAATCTTTGGACTGGTACTTGGGCACTGGGATTCTTTTGCAGTCATAATATCGTGCCATGTTGTCCTTTGCCTTTGTCAGAGCTGCCTAGGCTTCCTCCTATGCAATCTTCATCTGGTCCATGAAGTCATTCATGGCCTCATTCTCTGAAGGTTGAGCCCAGGGTTCAAAGCCCATGTGTGGGTGATGTCCAGTGTCCAGAAAGAAGGGCAAAACTTGAGTGGCTGCATGAACATGGTTGTTGTACTGGAACTCAGCATTGGGGAGGAGTTCATCCCAGTTGTCCTGGCACTCATTGCAGAAGAGGTGGAGATATTGTTCAAGTTCCTGGTTCACACATTTGGTCTGGCCATTGGACTATGGGTGGTAGGCAGTGGAGGTGTGAAGCTTCATGTTAAGAAGATGGCAGAGCTCCTGGGTGAATTCCAACATGAATTGTGGATCCCAGTCAGATATTAGGCATTGGAGAGGCCATGGAGCTTCTAGACATTCTTCTAGTACAGGTTCATGGTGCTCATGGCAGAGCAAGTGGTGTGAGTGGGGATGAAGTGGGCTCACTTGCCACAGAGGTCCACCACCACCATGATGGCATTGTAGCTGTGGGCATCAGGGAGCTACATGATGAAGTCTACCAAAGCAATGCTCCATTGCTCTGAGGGGATGGGCAGAGGATGGAGCTGTCCAGAGGGGAGGCAATATTAGGGCTTGGTCTGGAGGCAGAGATTGCAGGTGCTAGTGTAGGATCCAATATACCAGGACATCTGGGGCAACCAGTAGTTCTGGGACACTAGCTCCAATGTCTTCTGCCAGCTGGGGTGTCCTACAATCCAGGAATTGTGATGCTGCTTTACAATTCTCTGGCAGAGCTCCAGGTCATTGAGCATGTAAATGCAGTCCTGGAAGGTCAGGAGTCTGTCATGGAGGGCCCATTTGTTAGTGCAGACAGACTTGGTGCCAGTGGTACATCCTAACTTAAGCACCCAGGCTGCCTGAGCAACAAGTTCCTCCTGCAGACCATCCCAGTTCCTTTGCCAGATGTCCCAGAGGATCTCTACCTCCACTGCCTTGATGACTAGACCTTCCATGGTTCAGATTATGAACAACTTGGGTTGGAGGAGGACAATGTTACTGTTGTCATCTCCCCCTGTGCCATGGTCAGCTCTCTGGGACAGGGCATCCAGCCTTTCTACACACTATCTTGGCTTGTAGTGCAGCAAAAAGTTGAAGTTGGCTAGGTAGAGGGACCACTGGGCCTGCTGGCAATTGAGCTTCTTGGCCATCTGGAAGTACTCAAGGTTCTTGTGATCTGTCCATACTTCAAACTTATGCCATGCACCCTCCAGGAAATGCTCCACTTCTTGAAAGACTGGATGATGGCCAACATCTGCTTATCATGCATTTTGTAGTTGCACTCCACCATGTTCAGGCTCTTGGAGTAGAAGGCCACTGGATGCCATTTCCCATCCTCCTGGAATTGTTGTGACAGAACAGCTCTGGTGGCAAAGTCAGAGCTGTCAGCTTTCATCCAGAAGGGGGAGTCATCATCTAGGAAGAGGAGCACAGGTCCAGAGGTGATGGTGTACTTGAGTGGAAGGCCATCTGCTCTGGGAGGCCCCAGCTCCAGGCAGCATCCTTTGTGGTAAAGTCAAACAGTGGTCAGGCATGATGGGAGAAATCCTGAATGAACCTCCAGTAGAAGTTAGTGAAACCTAGGAAGGCCTGCACTTCCTTCTTGTTCTTGGGCTCTGGCCACTCTGTGACACCTGCCACCTTCACCAAGTCCATCTCCCCAGCTCCATGCAAGATGATCAACCTGAGATACTCAATCCAGGCACACTCAAACTCACACTTCTCTATAAGGGTGACCTCTGGGAGCAACAGCTAAATCACACAGCTAGCAGAGGAGAATCCAAAGTATATTAGAATTATAATCAACAATACAAATGGTAAACTAATCACCTAGCAGAGGGAAATCCAAAGTGAACAAGTCTAAGGATCCCTGCTGCTTGGTGCAGCACATCAGCAGATGGTAGAGGCATGGGAACAACTGTGTAGGTGACCAGAGTTAGCTAAAGTGCACAACAAGGGATCATAGAGAGTTCTGGGGGTCTCTGGAGATCTCCAGGGATCAGTAGTGTGCCCTGGAACTGTTGAATGAGCCTCAGGGAAGTGGAACTGGGCAAGGAGAGTTGGTGTCAGACAGGAGCAGAGGTTGGACAAAGACAGTCCCCTGACATCACCCCCCCTCTAGCATGCAGCATCTTGACATGTGGAGTAGAAGAAGTTCTGGATTGCCTGATCTGCCAGTGGGAGGGGATATATTCCTCTGATGGCTTATGACACATCTGGATATTGTTGGTGGAACCAGTTCAGGCATGTGCATATTCTCCTGGGGTTCCCAGGAAATGTCCTTGATTCCATAGCCTTTCCACTTCACCTTGTACTGTAGTCCCCACCAGAATAAGCAGCTGTCTAGGATCTCTTCCACCTTGTACTCCTCACTGTTGTTGACCACCACTGGAGGAGGCAGAGGTGCCAGGTGTCATCCTGGGATCAGGTCCACTGGGGCTAGAGTCAGTTTGACCATGTTAAAGACTAGATGGAGTTGGTGCATTCCCATGGGGAGCTGGAATTAATAGGCTAGGGGCCCTACCTGCTGTTCTATTATGAAGGGTCCTAAGTGTTGGTGTGAGAGCTTCTTCAACAGCCAGATGGTCATAATATTGGAGGTGTTCAGATAGACTTGATCTTTGGGCTTGTACTGGGGTGCTGGGGTCCTTTCACAGTCATAGTACCATGCCATATTGTCCTTTGCCTTTGCCAGGGCTGCTTGGGCTTCCTCCTGTGCAATCTTCATCTGGTCCACAAACTTGTTCATGGCCTCATTCTCCAAAGGTTGGGCCCAGGGTTTGAAGCCCATGTGCAGGTGATGTCTAGTGTCTAAGAAGAAGGGTGAAAACTAGGTGGCCATGTGAATGTGGTTGTTGTACTGGAACTCAGCATTGGGGAGAAGTTCATCCCAGTCATTCTAGTGCTCATTGCAAAAGAGACAGAGGTATTGTTTGAGCTCCCAGTTCATGTGCTCAGTCTGGCCATTGAACTGTGGGTGGTAGGCAGTGGAGGTGTGAAGCTTCACGTTGAGCAGTTGGTAGAGTTCCTGAGTGAGTCTGCCACAAATTGTGGGCCCTGGTTGGATACATTGGCATCGAAGAGGCTGTGCAACTTCCAGACATTCTTCTGGTACAGATTTGTGGTGCTCATGGCAGAGCAAGTGGTGTGAGTAGGGATGAAATGTGCTCATTTACCACAGAGGTCCACCACTACCATGATGACATTGCAACCATGAGTGTCAGGGAGCTCTATGATGAAGTCCACCAAGGTGACCCTCCATTGCTCTGTGGGGATAGGCAGGGAGTGCAGCTGACTGAGTTTCAGGACATCCCCACACTGGACAGCCATAAACAAGACCTGCCAAACCTGCATGGCCCAGCCTTAGTTCCATGGTTCTGAAGGAGCCCTCTTGCTAGTACATAAGCCCTAGCATAGCATTAGTCATGATAGTCTTGATATTGCCTGACATTTGTGTCCTGTTTGTCTTGTTTCCCAATTTGTGTCTTTAGTCTCTATCATCTTGTTGTTCCATCTTGTCAGTTTCAATCTTATCTGTCTCTTTTTTGTCTTGTCTCCATCTCTCATATCTTTTTCTGAGTCTCATCTCATCTTGTTTTGTTCCCTTTCAAGTCTCTTGTCTTGTTTCAACTCTCCAGTTATGTTCAACCCTATCCCTATTAAGTCTAACCTCTGTTTCTATTCCATGTTTCTAAACCATCTCTGTGCCATCAACTTGGATCTAGCCCTAACTTATCTCCGGCTCTTGATAAGCCATCCCCAGAGCTCTATGCCATGCTCATTCATGCTCACCCACTACTCATACCCCTCCATATACTCTACTGGAGTACCCCAGACCTGCCCAGACCACCTCTCCATGCCCCATACTCTCAGTTTTACTCTTCTGGAGCTTACTGGAGCATGGGATTGTACATGTAGACATTGTGTCTGCCTAGTAAGGACTTGCCCAGTATATCTGAGCCCCATGGTCAGCAGAACCTGACATCATCCTTAAAATGATCAGTATTATCTGGATTGGACTATTCTCTCTGGAAAAAACTCTGATATAAATGATATCAATTCAGAAATTCTACAGAAGTTCCCAGTGGAAGAAAAAATGTTGCAGAGTGCAGATTCAATTCAGTCTGATGATGGAAATGCCAATGGGCCAGCAATATATTGTATGGAATATCTCAACTCTTTTAAAGCCAGTAGCTTTCCTTTGGCTCATCTGGCTTTGAAGGTTGGGGTTCCCATCATGCCTCTCAGGAATCTGAATTCAACCAAGGGACTTTGCAATGGGATAAGAATGATTGTCATTCACATCAGCAACAGAGTGCTCAAATGTTGCCTCCACCAAGTTTGCAACATCAGCAACAGAGTGCTCAAATGTTGCCTCCACCAAGTTTGCAGGATCAACTGTTCTCATTCCAAGGATAAACCTCAATGCCTCTGAGGAGGATTTGCCTATTCCATTGTGTAGGAGACAATTCCCAGTTTGATTGGCATTTGCTGTGACTATCAATAAATCTCAGGGTCAATCAGTCAAGCATGTTGGATTGGATCTTTGATCACCTGTCTTTGCACATGGTCAACTCTATGTTGCACTTTCTCAGTGCACATCTGGAAATTGTATCAAGGTTATTCTGGGACCAGACAATACATTACAAACAACTGCAAATGTTGCCTACCCAGAAATTCTAAATGGTTTACTAATATAAGTTCACTTTAGATAAAACAACATTTATTACTGACTTTTATTTATTTTAGCATGTAATGTAGTCTGTGTAGAGTAATGTAGATACTAATTGGACTTGACCAGAAATTCTGAATGATTGACAAATGTAAGTTTTATTTGAGACAAAATAACATTCATGACTAAATGTATTTCAGTATGTAATATATAATTTGTGTAGTGTAAAATAGAAACTCTTATTAGAATTGGATTAGTTAGGACTGAGACTAAGCATTGAGTGTTGAACACAAAGCCCTAACTGAGCACAGCAAAGTTGAGGCTGGGACTAAGCATTGAGTTTTGAAAACAAAACTCTAACTGAGTGCAGCAAAGTTGGGGCTGAGATTAAGCATTGAGTTGGATGTCAAAGCCTTAACTGAGTGCAGTTGTAAAAGAGGGAGATCCAAAGTATATTCAATGTCTATGAGAAGTTCTAGAGGTCTAACTACTCACCTGGCAGAGGGAGTGTTGGGAGACATTCCACTAAGCTGCATGGCTTAGTGGAATGTCTCCCAACATAAAGTAAACCCAACTGACCCAGATGGCAGTGGATTGACCCCCAGTAGTGGCAATATCCTGGCATGAAGCCTTTGAGCCCAAATTTGATTATGGGTTGGGAGAAACATCATGAGCATGTGGTTACTGACCCTGGTGATTCCAGGACAGAGGGGGGTATCCACTGACTGGATGGGTTGGGTTTACTTTATGTTGGGAGATCCAAAGAGAACAAGTCTGAGGATTTCCAATGCCAGTGTTCAGAAAATTGACTCTAGAGCTTCTAATAAAAACACTACCTAACACCAAGTCCAGAGTCCAATTCCAAGAGTGGAAGTTCATCTTAATTGGCCTCAATCTCCAGCCTCCTGGGCATAGCCACTTCAAAGTAGCACTGTTGGATAGCACTGGTTTGAAAGTACTTGTCACTAAAGGATGGAAGGGTGGGGATGTAGGGATGACTCAGAAAAAGGAAAACAAGAATGGGGTCTGACTTGGACAGGTCCCCTGACAGCAGCAAAGTTGGGGCTGGATCTTGGTCAGGGGTTTGGGGGCAAAGCCCTCCAACATGATACACCTGTGCCTTTGGCACAGAGCATAACTCATTCTATATAGATGAGCAGCTCTTCACTTATGCATGTGCAAGTGAATATGGTTATACCAATCTCCCAAGAGAGATCGTATTCACCAGAATCAATTCATCCTTTAATCCGACTTCCTTTGCAAACCCTCCCACCACTCCCCAAACTTTTACTGTATTATTCTTTTATATTCGTACATGTTCCAAGCTCGATGCCTCATCAAATATAAAAGGAGGTTGCTTTGGCGAGGCATCTTGACGCTGACCTTAATGATAAGCTGCAGAGGCCACAAAATCATACAAGTACGACAACTTTAAGTAGCGAAGGATTCAGAAATGATTGTGGATCTAATGTTACAAATTGACATCATTGGCGAGGGGCAGGCGTTGGGCTATTCTCAATACGATCAATTTGAGACCCAATGGTGACAGTGTCCTGTAATAAATTCTTGCCCAACATCCGCAAACTCTGATCTACATTACCTGCATTCGAACGCTGTTGAGCTTGCATACGCTGTTGAGGTGGCACTCCGAACAAAGTCTCTTCCTCCACCTCCCCGCGAAGGTGATCAAACACCTCATCGTCATAAGAATCATCAAAGCCATCGTCTTCAACGCTCCCTGCAAAGGGATGGATAGGAGCCATATCTGAATTAGCGCCTTCATCGAGAGAGTCGCTGGAATGATTGGATCCAAAGGAATCGTCTGAATCGTCGCGGGCTCCTGCGGACGCCATGAGAAAGGCATGAGATGGGTGTGCAGTGTTGTTGATTTCATCCATAGAATCAGAGTCAGAGTCCATGTTCAAGTCCTCGTCCTGATGGACCGAAACGATGGCTTCTACAGACGTAGCAGGATCGTCTGGAATTGGTCCGCTTGCTTTCAAGGATACATGCGATCGGACTCGCAGACCAGGAGTTGAGCCGGTGGTGCTGATGCTAGAGGGTACATTCAAGCCAACCCTCCGCATCATGCTCTCCAGGCTGGAATCGATAATGATACTGTCGCTCGTGTCGTGACGATACCGTGAAAGAGAAGGTGGAGTGGGCATAGTACTCATCGTCGATTCATTCCTACTGTGGTAATAACCATCCCTAGATGCATTGCCACTCCTATACTGAACGTCCATCACGAGATCTCGAGTGATTCTGGCTGAAGCATCCCGTCTTGGGGTTTGGCCTAATTTCAGGAGACCAAGTTCAGCCATTGAACGTGGTGGACGAGCTGGAGACATCATGACTGGAGGCGACATGCCTGGAGGCAATCCATCAAAAGAGTCGTCGTCAGTCTCCTGAGATGGGGGGCGATGCGATGATGTGGGTTTGGCCCTTCTGAAGCGTTGCGGGGTTATAGCAGATGGGTCTGTAAGATCAACAACACCATCCCATTGAGACGGATCCTTATCGGGCGAAAGGAAGGGATTGTATTTTTTCGGCACCGGCGTCTTGGGCTTTCCTCTGTATTTAAGAGGCGAAGTGACAGCGGAACTCGTGCTTGCTGAGGAAGTGTCGATTGGATAGAGATTATGCCGCAGGACATTGCGGAGGAGGGGCTCGTCAGTGTTTCTAGCCTTCACTTCCTTGTCATGAGCTTGGAGTCGAGTCTCTCTTCGCATTGGAATTGGTGTAGATTCGTCAATACGCATCGGTGGACCTTGCTCCGCCCCTGAGTACTCAAGGATTGTCGCATCCTCGACAATGGACGCTTGCTGAGAGACTGAAAATTGGCTCTTCCTTATCATAGACGGATCCAGAGGGGCATTCCACGAAGATTCATCTGCAATCTCCTCTGATGAAGTCCCGTACAGTCTTGTCATACGAGTAGTTGCTGGAGTAGAGGAGAAGGCGTCTTGACCAGGCATGAAGGATGCATTGGTGGACGTCATGATAGACTCAGTGTGATGGGATTTCGGCAATGAAGATAAAGTGTCCGAGGATGGGTCCTGCATTGTTGAGGTCATCCCTGGCTGCTGAGATTCTTCATTGACAGTAGAATAATCATCAAAAGTTGGGATTTTGATTTGCGCAGCCTGCTCGTAGAATGACGTCCAGAACTAGAAAATTTGAGCAAAGCCTTGACATCTGTATTTGTGGCCCTATCACCTTGGCTGCCTCTCGAACAGGCTCTGTTGCAACTGCATATCGCTTGAGTGCAGGCAGAACTTTGTCCGCAAGAAGATGATGGATTTTCGCAAAATTCGCGTCGATATTCTATAATTTAAGGTCAATACAGCCCAGATAAAGGCAAGATAAATAGAAACCTGGAGTTTCAGTGTGATCAGCTGTTCCATCTGTTCGATCTGGTCCAGCACTGGAGCCGAAGTGTCAAGTCCTGGGACGATTATCAATGCAGGATCTGGATTTGGTCTCCATCTAGGAGGATTCTCAGGAATTTTCCTTCGTGAAGCCATGGATGTTGGCAATTTGCGTGCTGAAACGTTGATGGACGCGCCAAGGTAGGCATCCTTGTCCAACGTCACGTGAGTGTGTGACATCCACGCAAAATAAGGTAGACAGTGCATGTCACCCACTTCTCCAGCAGCTCGGTTTAGGTACCTAGAAATTTTTTGTACGTTTTTTCCGATTTTTTTTTAGGAAGGAAACCCACCAAGAAAAGACGATTCCCCTTAATAAAATAAAAAGTTCCCACGATGTTTCACTCTCGAGGCAGAGGGTACAAAATTGTGTGTACCCTCTCTGAGGGTTCAGAGAGGGTTGAAAATTTAGGTGATGTCAATTTGCGGAGTATTCTCTGTCTGCCCGCAGGCCAAAAGATATGGCTAAAGGACGCGTTGCTAATGAACTCAGTATTGCTTACAACCCTAAGATCATCCTTAACATGCAAAGTGGTAACAGCACCCTGGATCACTTGCTAGGACTAGCAAGCAATATACCCTGTGCTATAGGTGATCTAACCTTGTACCTGCAGATGCATGTCCTTCAATTTCCAACCCAGCCTTTTGACATAATTACCAAAAGTGTCATCAAGACCCTTAACAATAACAAGACAATAGTAACAATAATAGACCCAAATACTGGTCTAAGAAGGACTATCCTTATATTTCCTCATGGCAAGTACAAGTGACTCTGGCAGCCCATTTGTTATGAGGGGAACTGCCTCCTTGCTTTTGGCATCATCATAGGCACAACTAGCAACAATAGTGTCAATGCCTTGGCAGTTATACTGGAATATGACCACTTTGTTGGCCAAATAACTGTTACTTCTTCTGTTGAACTGGACAATGACTCTTTTCCTTCAGATGCTCTTACTGATACCCCAATCTTGGCCTATTTGTGCATAATGCCAGCACTTGCAACACTTTTGCCACTAACAAACCCAAGCAAAAAGGCATGCAAGTTAAAAAGAAATACAAACCTGTTGCTAGCCAAGTTAGCCGAGACTTCTTGATTGAGCAATGAACCATAGGCAACCTGCTAGCAGCTATGCCACCATTAAACACCAATCCACTGCCATTTACACATTCTCACAGATTCACTAGCAAATGCAAGGCAAACTTTGTTAAGAACCATGATACTAGTGATAGGCTTAGCATCCTCATTGATCTTTTCACTAAACAAGACAAAGCCTTCACTTGAGAGGACTTGGAAAGAGGCAGCCTTCAACCAGACTTCCTCTCTCTTATACACATCCCCACTATACCCCATGTCCTCTGGGTACAGCACAATCAACCTATACTCCTAGGCCTTGGAAAAGAAGTTTGCAAAGTCATATGCAACAAAATTAAAGCTGGCATCTACAAACCTTCCAATTCAGCCTATTGTTCCAGATGGTTCTGTGTGTTGAAGAAGAACACAAACCACAAATTGTTCACAGTCTGAAACCTTTAAATCAGGTCATGATATGTCACTTGAAAATATGCCCATTCTCTGATCACATAGCAGAATCATTTGCAGCATAATGCTTGACCTCTATGTTGGCTACAATAAGTGGCTTATAGATTCTCAAGACCTTGCCACCTTCCAAACACCATATGGCATCCTCCAACTAGTCATCCTCCTTATGAGATGGATTAATTCTGTACCCATTTTTTATGACGACATCATCTTTATCCTTCAGCCAGAGATTCCAAATAACATCCTCAGCTTTATTAATGACATTGGCACTAAGGGTTCAAAAAACTGGAAACTTGTCAACAAAATACCTGCCCAAACATCTGCTAACCCCAACATCTGCTTGGTGATATGGGAATTCTTTGAATGACTCAAACACATTCTCCAACAAATGAAATATTTTGGTGGCATATTCTCTGGCTATGAACTAGTACTATATGCTCCTACATTTGATATCCTAAGGCATTTATGCATCCCTAATGGACAAGTTCCAGACAAAAGTTGCTTAGCACTACTAGAGTGTTGAAGACTCAGCAAAACCCTGTCAGAAGTATGAGCCTTCCTAGGCACTGTAAGGGTTCTTTGTATCTTTGTTAAAAACTTTGCCCATTGAGCAAACCTGCTAACAAAACTCACCTGGACAGGTATTCCCTTCAAGTTTGGCCTAGACCAAGTAAATACCCAACAAGATCTAGTCTGGGCCTTGAAAGATGCTAACCCCTTAGTACCAATCAATTATGATTCACCTGACCTTGTTATCCTAGCAGTTGACACCTCCTACATTGCAGTTAGTTATTACCTTTGCCAATGCCATAGTAACAACTGCAAACAATGCCATTATAATTGATTCAGCTCCATCACACTGAACAATAGAGAAGCCTGCTTCAGCCAAGAAACTGGAACTCTAAGGACTGTATTGTGCCTTACAAGCCCTAAGGGTGTACCTTCTAGGAGTTGAAAATCTCATCATTGAAGTTAACACTCATTATATAAAGGTATGCTACAAGACCCTGACATATAGCTGTCCACTAGCATAAACTGCTAGATTATGGTGATTCTTATGTTCCACTTTGAGCTTGTCCATAGAAAAGGTACTTCTCATGGTCCAGATGGATTCTTATAATGACTCCTGCAGCTTGGCAACATCCTGCCAGATACTTTTAACAATAAGGAATTCAAAGACTGGATTGACCAAATGCATGGTTTCATTCATCAGATCCAGCTACCTTTACCACTGCTACAAGCAAGAACCACTGCTCCCAATAGACCACCACTGTAGTGCTTGATTAGAGTAATACTAATAGCTCTGGGGCTTGCTTGAAGACTTAGAAAATCCACTCTGACTCCACACTGATGTCTTGAGAAATGCTCAAGGTTGAGGTGGTTCACTTCCAAAATATTACTATTCTGAATGTAGAGGTGTTTCAACAAACTCCAGCCTAAGTGATTCACTTCCTGGGAACCACTGAGCCTTTGCCTATCAATTGCCTGTCCATTTGCTACTCTACTTGGACTACTGATACCTCTTTCTACAGTGCACAGACCACTTCCTACACCTGACTTTTGGTTTCAGACTTTCCAGCACCTCTATCATAACTGTTATTCCAATTCCCACTTTTGGATGCTTGTTTTGGTGCCACAGGCTAGTTTCTTGTGCCATCATTCCTCTTTTCTATTCTTAGCTTCTGTTTCCCCATTTATCTCTTCCTCCTTTGTATTTCTTCCATTTGTAGGTCCCTGTTTTCTTTTTTGCTCTTTCCTCCATTTATATTCTTTCAATCAACATCCCAATCTGATTATTCTTAGATCAGATCTTATTTTGATCTAGATCCTGCCAGATTTGATGCCACTCCAGTGCTTTTGCCAGTCCCATGCTTCCCTCCCATTACAGTGATTGGACTATTATTGAGTGTATAGCCTAGTATAGTCCTTGTCCTATTCTGTTCTGTATTTCTTCTGGTGTATTTTAAGGAGATAGTGTTGCTGGAACTTGTTTTACCAGGAGGCTTACAGTTTTCAGCCTTAATAGATGTTTATTTTGACTTCTGGTATTTTATTATGTTCCAGATGATGTGGCAACATTGTATCACCACTTACCTTGCTTTAGCACTACTGTCCAGCCCCCTTGGCAAACTTTATTAGCTATGCACCACCAGTATCAATTGTATCTAGTGCTGAGGTCCACCATCTGGCCAAAGATGCCAGTGCTACCTATAGCAATGTATCACATACCACCAAAGTCAAAGCTAGCAATGACCACATTGAGTTGATAAATAAATGGCTGAGCAACCTTGCCAGACCCATAGACCTTAGCAACAATGACTGTGCATCATTCATCTGCTATGCTAGCATGTTCTTCCTATAAAATGGTAAGTTGTAGTGACATAATCACAATGAAAGCCATAAACTGTTCATTCCTAGCAACTCTCACCTCCAAAATCTTAGAGCAATGCATAACAATCCAAGACACTATGGTCTATTTGTTAGGGGACTGGTCTCTGGACCATGTCCAACTCTACTCCAAGCTTAGTCTGAGGATGCACCCACTTTTAGCACATCTGAATGACTGCTTGGCCTGCCCTATCCCCTTCTGTCTTCTAGTAGTCAGCCTTGATAAGTCATATGCATGGACCTTACTCAGCATCAATTATTGTTAGTCATACTCCATTACATACCAGGGCCTGATTAGTTAAACAGTATTAGTAATAGTACAGCCACCAATGTAGTATATAAAGGCAGCCTGTGAATAGAATATCCCCAGGCTGAACAATAGCAGTGTTCTTCTAGCCTACACACTAAACCAACTGTAAGCTCTCTAGCAATGTCCAACCATTTGGTCTGCCCTGCTGGTCCCTTGTCTGACTCTTGCTTGCCTCTGTGCCCACTTAACTCTCACTCATCACTGGCACTTGCTAGCCTTGTGGAAGGAGTTCTGCAGATGTTAAGCACTCCCCTTACACTATTTGCTACTCAATCAGCCATTCTAAAACAATTCTAGTGGCTCCATGTAGGAGCTGATATTGCCTGGTACATACACACATGCTACATATGCCAGATCCACCAAATGACAAAAGTCCTTATTCCTCCAACTGTTGCTACCTCTGCTACCTTGTTCAGCAAAATCTATGTTGACACCAAATACAAGCACATTATTCAGAGCCACTGTTCTCTGATTCATTACCTTGAATTCTGCATGCTGGCTAAAAAAAATATGGACATTATTGCCAAATGGCTGTTAGAAGACATCATCTGCCACTGAGGAGCACTTAGCAAAATCATTCCCAACAACCCATTATCAAAGCTATTGCCTACCTATCCAGGGAATATCACATCAATCACATATGCATATCTGGATACAATAAACAAGCTAATGGAATTGTTGAGCAACCTCATTTTGACATCCACTAGGCACTCTTCAAGGCAGTTGACACAAACCAATCTACATGGAGTACTGCTACCTATTCAGTATTTTAGTCAGAAAGAGTTACAATTTGAAAAAGACTGGGTTATGACCCTCACTATATGGCTACCAGAACTCACCTGCTATTCCCTGCCAACATTGTGGAAGCAACTTACCTCCAACCACTTTTATATCATATCCTAATGACTACTAACTTAATTGTTAGAAGAGCCATTGACATCTAGCAATGCCAAGAAGACCTAGCACATTTACACAAAGTACTTAGCACCCATGACTAGTGGCTATTTGTTCTTAAAAAGAACATGCCACTACCCTCCATGACTACAACTTTCAACAGGGTGACCTAGTGTTAATGCAAATTACAAAAATAAAAGTCACACACAACAAGAAAATGAGGCTTCAATATCTGGGACTGCTGATCATTATTTCCAGAAACTGAGGAGGAGCATACATCATATATGAATTGGATGGCTCAGTCCTGCACTAACTAGTAGCTGCCTTTTACTTGATACTGTATTTTGCTAGGAAAAACACAAACATGCCTAGTGAAATTTTTGATGTCAATACCAGCAGGCTTAAACAGCTGGAAGAAACCAAATTATTAGATGACAATGACTTACCCAATATTCTAAAAGAAGAGGACAATTAGCTAGGGTCACTCAGCACTAATTTTCCAACTTTCAAGCATCTGTCATGTTTCTGATATAACACCCTTTGTTATCTCAGATGCTTACCCTTATATTTATACATGTTTCAAAAGATGCAGCCTTTGTGACTCATTTACCTAGCACTTGCACAAAAGCTTAGATAAAAGTAAGTCTGGCTGTCTCTCAATGCAACTCTCAAGAAACTGAGATTAGATGATATGTAAGCTGTGGCAATTGATGCTAGTGGACTCTTCAACTTAGACCTACACTTAATCCAAAGCCACTGAGTATGTGTGACTGTTCATTGACTGTTATTCTTGTAAATACATCACCTGTATGATGATAAAGACTCCAGATTCATTTTGGTGGTTTGAACACTGGCACTAGTAATTTCATAAATCTTCTTGTACTGATACTTCAGGACAATGGCAAGTTGCAAGATGATTTTTTTTCAACTTTATTAATAAATGTTGTCTTATGATGAAGGACAGTGAATAAACTATGTACTACCAGTACATATCACATATGAATGTTGTACTTGAATGCTCATATTCTGGCAAGTCTGGCAGAAGCTAATGATCAGCCAAACAACTAAACAAGGGAAAGTTGAAAGAGTTTACTGTTATGAAAATTAATATAGCAACTTTTTTCAAAGTAATTCATATTGAATGTTGTCAAGTCCAAAGAACCTGGAGGCTCACCTCCAAGAGCAAGAACTTGCTAGTTGGTTAGTCAATGACAAAAATGGAATATACAGGTAGTTTTGGATTGATCCAGAGCTTACATGAGGTCCTGGAGTTATGTCATAGGTGGAGGTTTCTAGAGTCCATGGAAATGTTTTGGACTTAGGGAAACTATGCTGGAAAAATGAGAAAAGAGATAGAAATTGAGTAAGAGAAAGAAGACAAGATAAGTAGATTGTCAGGTTCTGCTGACCATGGGGGCTCATATCCACTAGGCAGGTCCTTACTAGGCAGACACAATGTCTTACACATATAATCTGTGCTCCAACAAGCTCCAGACAAAAGGAACTGATGATACAGGGTTTGAGAAAGTGGGCTGAGTGAGTCTGGGGAACTCTGGCAAAGTGTATGGGAAAGCATAAGCAAAGGGTGAGTGTGGGCAAATAAAGTACCAAGCTCCAGAGGTGGCTATCAAGAAGGCAGGGTTGTCTGGATCATGCAGATGAGGGGAGTGAGATTGGGGTTCAAGGGAAAGTCAGGTGTAGTTGATTGGACCTTGAAGCAACACAGAACTGGGTCTGAGCAGGTAGGCTGAAGTGTGGGGAAGGATTCTGGAACACAGAGATAGAAGCAGAGGTTGGAGATGAAAGAAATAGAGTTGAGACAGAACATGCAAAGGGAAAGAGACAAGACAAGACAAGGCAAGACAAGAGACTTAGAACAACACAAGACAAGACAAAAGAGAAAAAAGATTAGATTGACATGATACAAGACAGAGAGACTGGAACAACAAGACAGTGATTGGCAAAAGCATAAACAAACAGACAAGTAGACCAATATGTGGTTAGGTAATATCTGTAAGGGGATGTCAGGGGACTTTCATGTCCAGACTCCCTATTCTGACCTACATTCAACCTATAACAACTCTCCTTGATCCAACCTCCTTCCTTGAGCTTTGCCCTATTGTCAGGGAACTTTCTTTCCAACCTCCACCTCAGACCAACACTGACTCTCCAAGACTGATTCCACTCCTCCAAGGTTTGTTTGATGTCTCTGGAGCATTCTACAGATCCTCAGAGATCTCTGGAGACTCCTGGAACTTGCCATGATTCCTCAGCAGGCACTTTTGGTTAACTCCAGTTGTCTATACAGTTGTTCCCATGCCTCTGCTGCCCACTAATGCACCATACTGAGCAGTGGGGATCCTTAGACTTGTTCTCTTCAGACTTCCCTCTGCTAGGTGATTAGTTATTATTTGTATTGTCAATCACCAGTTCTAATATACTTCAGATTCCCCTCTGCTAGCTGCATGATTTAGCTGTTGCTCCTGGAGGTCACCCTTACAGCAGAACAAGTCTTCAAATCCTGGTTTGGAAGCCCCTCATAGCCACATGAAACTCCCAAGCCCCCTATTTGTTGCTTCCCCACCAGGCTTAAGCACCCACAGAATTTTATGTCTCAGCTTGTCAACCCAGATACTCTCTTGGAGGCCCTGGCCCCAAAAGATGAGGCTTGGACTTGCTTGCTACACCTAGAGAGCCAGGTGCAATTGACTCAATCTTTCCTCACCCATCATATGACTGAACTCTTTACTCTTTGCCAAACCACTGAGCTCATTTCCTGGTCCCTTCAGATACTAATAGAGTGCCTGCCCCCTACCTTTGTACCACCCTCAGCCACAGGAACACCCCCAGCAGCCCCAGTAGTTCCCCTGGCAGCTCTGGTGAACCCCCAAGCACAAATCCCCCATCCTGCACTCCCAGACACATATGATGGCAGTCAGTCTGGCAAAGAGTGTTTCCTCCAGTCTTGCATCACCTACATTCACCTCATTAGAGATGCCTTCAACTCTGACACACTAAAAATAGCTTGGATTCTGTCATATATGAAGGCTGGACATGCCTCCACCTATGTGCTGCAGGTGTTTTGATGCTCTAGAGGTGTTAAAAGTTTTGCTGATTAGGCTGCCTTTAAAAGGGACTTTCAGGTGGAGTTCTTCTCATTCAACTCTGCCAAAACTGCTGCTTTAGCACTACATGACCAGGAGCAGTAAAAAGATACTGGATGAGTATATCAATTCCTTCCAGGCATTAGTCAAGCAGGCAGCCTACCCTGACAGTCTCCAACTGTGCCTCACATTCTGAGATGGCCTGTGCCCCATATTACTGGAACATATTGACAACTTCACAGAGGACCATTCAGATGACAAGCAGATTGCCACTTGATATAAGGTGGCCTGGGATCAGTGGCAGCTTATGGAGATTTGATGGGAGCTATGCCACACACATCTGACTCCTTGCCCTGCTCCTGCTCCTGCTCTCCAGTACCCTGCTCCTATATGTCCAGCACCTGCTCCTGCTCCAGTCATCCCCACACTGTGACCCTTGCTACCAGGCATCCCTATAGATGTTGATGCTGCCTGAGGTTACTGTGCCAGAGATGTGGGAAACCAAGACACTTTGTGCAACACTGCCCAATGGGCCTTGAGGTATATTGATGATGTGAAATATGAAATATAAGCATTATTGACAATCCAAAGTGTATAACTTGTAGTCAATGAATTACACTTATATTTTAGCAAGTGTTTGGGGCTCTATTATACTAGGCTCACTTTCAATTGCAATATGTAATAGATTTCATGATTCTAATTCAAAAGCTCAAGACAGTCTTGGAACTAATCAATAGGGCTCAAAAAGTATATTAGATATTAACCTGAAGCAAATAAATGCTTATAGGCCTAAGATATCTGCTCCCTGGGAATATCCAAGCTGTGGCAGATATTTGCTTGCCCTTTCCCTTGATTCTCTTCTCTCTTTGTACCTGCTCCCTTCACACACAGACCTTGTCAATGGCATGATAGCCTGACACACTCAGCTTTAGCTGTTAGGGACTAGTCATCAGTTGCCAGTTGTTGCAGTTGCTGTTCCAGCATAAGGTACTCCCTTTTCCTCAGCCTAATCCTTGCCCCTAACTGATTGTCCTTTCTCTCTATCCTGCTTCATTCTCCTGTGAGGGCACTTGTTGTGACTTTGGAGTTTGGGTCAATCATTCACCAGGCCAGATGACAATGTGCAAGAGTCAATAATGGATAGAGGAAGGAGGTTGATGAGTGGCAACTGATTGGCTTTTGGGCTTGGCCTGAGATCTGTTCTGAGCACTGCCACCCATCAATCATCACTTCTCTGTCCCATTTTTGGGCTATTGTCTCTTGCTGCCATGATTTCTGTTGTGGTCATCATCATTACTGGTTCTTAGGGTTTATTGGGTGTAATTCATCCTGCATCTACCATTTTTGATGCCTTTGCTTACAGTTTTCAGTGGTTTGTAATCTTATTTTTAGGATTTTTTGTTTTCTTAGTCAGTCTCAACAGCAAGACTGACATATCACTATCTCTCCATGGCTGAGCAAGAGGAGCTCCTCCTGCAACTGTTGGCTACAAAGAATGCCACCAGAGATCTCTCACCCAATGAGCCAGCACTGGAGTTGGCCTTGGAGGAGAGTGGTGCTTGCACCCCCCTCCCAGGCCTGGAGGAGGATTTTTAAGCAAGCAACAGATGAGGTGTACACCTCTGTCACCAGGTACTAACAGGTTTGCTTGTCTGTTGATAGAAAATGGAATTTGTCTCTCTCAATATCAATGGTCTTAAGACAATAGAACCTCAGTAATCTCCTCTAGACATATAAACACCCACTTCAGACCCCAAGCTGAGCTCCTCAAAGCCAGCTGGGCTCTGCATATGCCACTCCACCTGAGAACACCAGCTGCCTTGGCAGTATGTAGTAGCTACAAACTCCTCTGCAAACTCCTTGTGCCTTGATGTGGAGATAGAGACCATGAACACTCAACAAATCTGTAGAGTCACTGCCCTCCTAGATAGCAGAGCAACAGGGCTATTCCTGGATTCAGAGTTTGTGAAATGCCACCACCTGACTGTGCAGCCACTCTCCAAGCCCATTCTGGTGTTCAATATTAACAGAATGTCAATGAAGCAGGTGCCATCAACTCCATGGTCAATCTTGTCCTCTGCTACCAGAACCACACTGAGCATGTGGTCTTTGCTATCATCAGCCTAGGCAAGCAGAATATAATCCTTGGCTTCATCTGGCTCCAGGAGCACAACTCCAAAGTAGATTGGGCCCAGGGCAAGGTAACTATGAGCCAGTGTCCCTGGAGGTGCACCACCTGTGCCACTGAAGTTAAGGAACAGTGCCAGGCTGAGGTTCAAGAATGCATGGCCATTTGGGCTTGCCATGCTAGTCACCTCCCTTTTGCAGATCTAGACCTTCTTGATTCTCCATTCCTGGCATTCCCCTGTAGAGAGGCCCTCAATGAGGATGACCAGAGTAGTGGAGGGACCCTGGAAGAGGATCTAGGGGGGGAGTTTAGTGGCTCACACAACTCAGAGTTCCTGAACAAGGCAGTGGAGGTTTGAGACTGGATATATGCCACCACCCTATGCTCTCTGCCCTCTATTGCAGAGATCCATGCCAGCCAGACCACTTCCCAGTAACTGGCCTAGGCCTTTGCTATGAACTTTGTGCCCCAGGAATTTTGGGACATTATGCCTCCATATCTCCATGCATTGGAGGATGTGTTTGCCAAGGCCTCTTTTGACTCACTCTCAGAGCACAAGTAGTGAGACCACATCATTGAATTAATGCTGGACTCCAAGCTGGCCAGCTGCAAGGTCTATCTGCTTGCACCAAGGGAGCAGAACAAGCTTGACACCTTTTTGCAGGAGAACCTGGACTCCAGTCATATCTGCCCCTCCAAATCCTCAATGGCCTCTCTGGTCTTCTTCATCAAAAAGAAGGATGGCTCTCTTTGAATGGTCCAGGACTATTAGATACTCAACACTATGACTGTAAAGAACTGCTACCCCCTTCCCCTCATCTCCAAGCCCATCAATAACCTCCAGGATGCATAGTACTTCACTAAACTGGATGTCTGGTAAGGCTACAACAATGTATGCATCTAGGAGGAAGATGAATGGAAGGCTGCCTTCCAGACCAACTCGAGATTGTTTAAACCTCTTTCCATGTTCTTCAGATGCATCAACAGCCCCACCACCTTCCAAACAATGATGAACAACATCTTTTGGGACCTCATCACCAAAGGCATAGTGTGCATATACCTTGATAACATCCTCATTTACACCAAGATGTTAGAGGAGCACTGCCAGGTCATGCACATTGTCTTGGAACACCTCTGCCTTCACCAACTCTACCTCAAACTGGAGAAGTGTGAGTTTGAGCATATCCAAATCATCTTGCATAGAGCCATGGAGATGGACCTGATGAAGGTGGCAGGTGTCATAGAGTGATCAGAGCCCAAGAACAAGAAGGAAGTGCAGGCCTTCCTAGGTTTTACTAACTTCTACCAGAAGTTCATCCAGGATTTCTCCCATCATGCCCAACCATTGTTCAACCTCACCATGAAGGACACTGCCTGGAGCTGAGGCCCCCTGAAGCAGATGGCCTTTGACAATTTCAAGCACACCATCACCTCCAGACCCATGCTCCTCTTTTCAGATGACAACTTCTCCTTCCAGGTGAAAGCCAACAGCTCCAACTTTGCCACTGGATCTATTCTGTCACAACAATCCTAGGAGGATGGCAAATGGCATCCAGTGGCCTTCTACTCCAAGAGCCTGAACATGGTGGAGTGCAACTATGAAATTTATGACAAGGATATGCTGGCCATCATCTGGTCTTTGGAGGAGTGGCAGCATTTTTTGGAGGGTATGCAGTATAAGTTCAAAGTGTAGACAGATCACAAGAACCTCAAGTACTTCCGAATGGCCAAGAAGCTCAATCACTGGCAGGCCCAATATAAAAGGCCTAGTTGTCAAGAAAGCAGAGGTAAAGATCCTCTGGGACATCTGGCAAGGAAGCCAGGATGATCTGCAGGAGGAACTCATTGCTCAGGCAGCCTGGACATTCAAATTAAGACATACTACCAGCACCAAGTCTATCCATGCTGATGAATGGGCCCTCCATGATGGACTCCTAACCTTAAAGGACTGCATTTACATGCCCAATGACCTGGAGCTCCACTGGAGGATTGTAAAGCAGCATCACAATTTCCAGATTGCCAGACACCCTGGCTGGGAAAAGACATTGGAACTAGTGTTCCAGAACTACTGGTGGCCCCAGATGTCCTGGTATATTGGGTCCTACACTAGCACCTATGATCTCTGCCTCTGGACCAAGCCCCAACATTGCCTCCCCTCTGGACAGCTCCATCTTCTGCCCATCCCCTCAGAGCAATGGAGCATCACCACAGTAGACTTCATTGTGGAGCTCCCTAATACCCACAGCTATAACACCATCATGGTGGTAGTGGACCTCTGTGGCAAGCAAGCCCACTTCATTTCCACTTATACCACTTGCTCTGCCATGGGTACCACAACCCTATACTGAAAGAACATCTGGAAGCTCCATGGCCTCTCTGATGCCTATATATCTGACTAGAGCCCATAATTTGTGTCAGAATTTACCTAGGAGCTCTACTATCTTTTCAACATGAAGCTTTACACCTCTACTGCCTACCACCTGCAGTCTGATGGCCAGACCAAACATATGAACCAGGAACTTAAACAGTACCTGTCAGAGGACTATCCTTTCTGATCTTAATACTAGGTGGCCATGTGAATGTGGTTGTTGTACTAGAACTCAGCATCAGGGAGAAGTTCATTTTAGTTGTCCTGGCACTTGTTGCAGAAGAGTTGGAGGTATTGCTCAAGCTCCTGGTTAACGCACTTGGTCTAGCTGTCAGACTGCAGGTGGTAGGCAGTGGAGGTGTGCAGCTTCATGTTGAGTAGTCAGTAGAGCTCCTAAGTGAAGTCCACCATGAATTGTGGGCCCCAGTTGGACACATAGGCATCAAAGAGGCCAGGCAACTTTCAAACATTCTTCTGGTACAGGTTGGTGATGCCTATGGCAGAGCAAGTGTAGTGATTGGGGATGAAGTGTGCTCACTTGCCATAGAGGTCCACTACCACCATGATGGCATTGTAGCTGTGGATGTTAGGTAGTGCTACAATGAAGTCTACTAAGGTGATGCTCCATTGCTTCATGGGGATAGGCAGGGGGTGCAGCTGGCCAGAGGGAAGGCAGCATTGAGGCTTGGTCTAGAGACAGAGATTGCATGTACTAGTATAAGATCCAATATACCAGGACATTTGGGGCCACCAGTAGTTTCAGGACACCAGCTCTAGTATCTTTCACTAGCCAAGGTGTCCTGCAATCTGGGATGTGTGGTATTGCTCTACAATCCTCTAGCAGAGCTCCAGGTCATTGGGCATGTAGATACAGTCCCAGAAGGTCAGGAGTCCATTGTGGAGGGCCCATTCATTCACATGGACTGACTTAATGCTGGCAGTGCATTTGGACTTGAGTGTCTGGGCTGCCTGAGTGACCAGTTCCTCCTACAGACCATCCTAATTGCCCTACCAGATGTTCTGGAGGATCTCCACCTCTACCCCCTTGATAGCCAGGCCCTCCATGGCTTGGATTATGAACAACTTGGGCTGGAGGAGCACAATGTTACTATTGTCATCTTCCCTGGTACTGTGGTCTGCTTTCTGGGACAGGGCATCCAGCTTCCTCATGCTCCAGCCTGGCTTGTGGTGCAGCAAGAAGTCAAAGTTGGCTAAATAGAGGGACCACTGAGCCTGTCAGCAATTAAGCTTCTTGGCCATCTGGAAATACTCAAGGTTCTTGTGATCCATCCAAACTTTGAACTTATGCCATGCACCCTCCAGGAAATGCTGCCATTCCTGAAAGGACTAGATGATGGCCAGCATCTCCTTGTCATAGATTTTGTAGTTGCATTCAACCATGTTCAGACTCTTTGAGTAGAAGGCCACTAGATGCCACTTTTCATCCTCCTGGGATTGTTGTGACAGAACAGCTCCAGTAGTGAAGTTGGAGCTGTTGGCTTCTACTCAGAAGGGTTTAGAAAGAGGAGGACAGGTCTGAAGGTGATGGCATGCTCAAGATTGTCAAAAGCTATCTGCTCCAGAGACTGCCATCTCCAGGCAGCATCCTTAGCAGTGAGGTTGAATAGTTGTTGGGCATGATGAGAGAAATCCTGGATGAACCTCTAGTAGAAGTTAATGAACCCTAAGAAGGCCTGCACTTCCTTCTTGTTCTTGGGCTCTGGCCACTCTGCCACACCTGCCACCTTCACTGGATCCATCTC
>JAGGAV010015574.1:0-58570 GCA_017657295.1 Termitomyces sp. DKA64 | reverse complement strand
TTACAAGCTCAGGTCAATGGGATGTTGAAAAATAAACCTAACTCAGACAAAAAGTGCTCAAACTGCAAAAGAACAGGTCATGTGAAAGAAGACTGTTTCAGGGAAGGAGGCGGCAAACAGGGTCAATATCCATTGTGGTGGAAAGGGAAGCGCACGGCGTCTACTCCAGGTACAAATTTCACATCAACCACCAACAATGGAATGACAGTATCCCCTGGCAGACACTTTGCCCTGTCTGCATGCACTGCCAAAGTTCCAAATGACATCATAATTAAAAACATGTCTTCTTTTGAGCATGTAGCCCTTGCTGCTGGAAGTATCCCTGTAAATACATCATGCTCATTTGCAGATTCTGGTTGCACAACACACTTCTTCAAGAGTCAAGAAGTCTTTGTTGACTATAAACCCATTGCCAAACTTGTTGGCCAATCATCGAAAGAGGGTACCAACTTCCAAATTCTTGGGACTGGGAATGTAGTAATCCAAGTTATACACAATGGAAAAAAACACACCCTGATCTTTTGCAATGCTCTTCATGCCCCTGACATCACTGCCAACCTGATATCAATCAGCAAACTAGATCTTGCAGGATGGCACTCAGTATTTGGAGACCAAAAAGTTTGCTTCTTCTCCAACAAAACAGAAGTATTCTCTGGTGACCTAAGGAATGGAATGTACCTTATCTCAGGGTTGTTCACTGTACCTATCCCAATGGCAATGACAGCTTAATCACTATGAAGCCCTGTTGACATCACAACCTGGCACCGTCATTTCTCTCATTTTGGCATCTCTTGCATAGAAGAAGCATCTAAGCTTGTTGATGGTTTAACCATTACAAAAACAGACCAAATCAGTCAATGCAAAGACTGTATCATTGCAAATATGAAAAAGCGGCCATACAACAGCCACCCGCCATCCAAAACTGTAGTCCTAAGATCAACTAATATTGATTTGTGGGGTCCTGCTCATGTAAAATCAGCAGGAGGTGCACTGTATGCAATGAAATTCCATGATCAGGCATCATCACACTGACAAACCTTCTTCCTCCCTAATCGACTCACTGAAACCATCCTATACGCACTTAAAATTTACAAGGCTGAGTCTGAAAGGATAACTGGTCAACTTATGGTATTTGTCTGCACTGACAATGCACCTGAATTCCACAGTAACCTATGGAAAGACTACTTTTGGGAAGAAGGACTTATCTTCAATCTGACTGTCCCATACTCATCAGCATCAAATGGCACTGCTGAAAGATCAATCTGAGTTACAACCAACGTGGTACAGGCTATGCTCATTGATGCAAACCTACCAGCAAAATGGTGGGCTCAAGCATGAGATTTCACAAAATATGTCAAAAATCGGCTGCCATCTCATCACCATCCAGGAACAATACCTGAAGAAATATGGATAGGAAAACATCAGGATGTCAGTCACATTCGAGTATGGGGATGTATATCTTATGTGCATATCCTGAAAGAACAAGGTGGGAGCAAGTTGGATGGACGTGCAATTAAGGGCCGTTTGATTGGAATTGAGGGTCAAGGAACTTACTGAGTATTCATTCCTGAAATGGGCAAAATCATACAATCTCATGATGTCAGATTTGAAGAGGGCCTTGGTCATTGATCTGTAACAGCTAATGGGGAGTACAACATCAATAACAATGAAGATCATCAATTCCTCATTGAAAATAACCCCAAAGACAATCCTACACTCACAACAATGGATGACCAAGCTGATATCATCAACCTCGAAGACGTAACACCATCAGAAAATGCCCCCGAACCAGAACCACCCAAAACTCCTGTAAATGAAAATGGTCCCACCACTGAACCACCTGCAGCTCCATGAAAATCATGCCCCCATATCATATATCCACCAGCCTCATGTAGATTGACACATATCACTGAGAGGGAAGCAGTTCAAGAAGATGGAACTGGACTGGAGAGCAACTTATCCTCCCTTACCACCTTAAGCGACGACGATGATCACTATACTGATGCCCCAGAACATTCTACAATGTCTGTAGGACTCCCACCAGAGCCACAGAATTGGTTCATTCCCTCAACCTTTGATGAAGCAAACGACCCTGTCTGGTGCCACCTGTGGATACCTGTAATGGAGAAGGAGATTGCTCATTGGGATGAAAGAGAAGTTGTAATGCCTGTTCCATGTCCAAAAGGAATAAACATGATCAAAACCAAATGGGTATTTGATTTGAAGGTTGATGGCAATGGATCACTGCTTTGGAGAAGAGCAAGGAGTGTGGTAAAAGGGTTCACACAAAAGCTAGGGGAACATTACAAAGAATCCTTCGCAGCAGTTGTAAGGTATGAGTCTGTAAGGATTCTTCTTTCAATAATTGCTTTGCGAGCATTGAAAATTGGATTAATTGACTTCATCAGGGCATACCTTAATGCCAAACCCCAAGGAGAAAATTATCTCGAAATCCCCAAAGGATTTGAAGACCATTACAAAATCCCTAGCATTGACACCGTCTTATGCATGAACTTCACCATATATGGAATGATGGATGGCAGGAACAACTGGTTCCACAAACTTAATGGAACCTTCACAAAATTAGGTCATTGACAATCTCAAGCCAATGCTTGCATCAGAATAAAATGGACACCCAATGGAGGCTATATCATTTCCTCGACATACACTGATGACGTCCTTATGGGTGCATCAGAGGACAAAGTAATAACTTCAACAAAAAGAGAGCTTGGAGGTAAATATGAGATCACAGATTTAGAAAAACCAAATAAAGTTCTTGGAATCTCCCTCGTTGTTGACAAAGTTACTGGGAACATCACTATCCACCAAAAGCAACTCATTGATAAAGCTATAATGATTTTCAGGCTGTCCAAAGCCAAACCAAAGTATATGCCACTACCTGCCAATGTCAACTTATCCGACTCACAACCAAAGCCTATCTCTGAAAGGGACACTTATTTCATGAAGGACAAGCCATACCGCAAGGCCATAGGAACATTAAACTACATAGCCAACAGTACTTGACCAGACATTGCCTTTGCAGTTATGGTTCTCATGAGGTATGCTGAAGACCCACGCCCTATTCACTGGTGCCTCATCCAACATGTCATTTGTTATCTCAAAACTATGAAAGACCTTGCAATCACTTACCACTGAGGAGGAGATATTAAACCATATGGGTTCTCAGACTCATCGTATGCTGATGACCCAGACTCCAGGAAATTGTTGGCGGGATACATCTTTCTGATGGCTGGAGGGCCAGTTAGCTGGAAAGCTAAAACACAAGATAGAGTTAGCACATTGACAGGTCAGGCAGAATATGTGGAAGTATTCAAAGCTGGAAAACAGGCTATATGGATGTTTTTGTGGCTATGCAAGGTCAACATCCATGTAGATCAACCACTCATTGTTTGATGTGATAGCAATACGGCAGTGGCACTTACAAAAAATACCAGCAGACACTCCAAAGTAAAACACCTCGATGTCAAGGTTCACTGGATCTGTGAGGCCATTAGGCATAAGGATATTCACGTCAAACCTATATCATCAGAAGAAAATGTGGCAGACCTGTTCACAAAGGCCTTACCCTGACTGAGACTCGAAAAACTTATAAAGGATATGGGAATGATCACTATAATGTGATTCGTACTAGGCTACGAATCCAGGGGGAGTGTTGAGAATAGGATTCTAAGCCTATGTTTTTCTTTCCTGATCATTATTTCCTTTTTTATTCTTTCTTACTAATATACAATTTTTGTACCACCACACCTCAGTCGCTTACCACTATCTGTGGATGCCTCTGAGGTGTGTATTACCTACATATTAAATCCCTACTCATATACTAACATTCAATCTACCTAGTCAATCCTTACAGTATTATTTGACAGGTAGATATCTCAATATTAGTTGCTTACCACTATCTGTGGATGCCTCTGAGTCAATCCTTATGGTATTATTTGACACAATACATCAGGAAAGACAGCAAATATTGTTTATCAAGAAATCCTGGGTGGTTTACAAATGTGAGTATTACTATTTATAAATTGAAATATTTTTACTAACTTCCAAGGATTTTAGTACTTGATAGTTTTATACTTTGATAGTAGCACTGTAATTATAACATTCTGTATAGACTGCACAAATAATACATATAAGAAAGACTCATGCCAAAGTCACAGGTTAAAGACCTGGAGGTTAGAGACTGGTTTACTGATATACAATTGGGACCAGACTAGGCATTGAGCTTTGGAATCAAGGCCCTAACTGAGCACAGCAAAGTTAGGGCTGGGATTAAGCATTGAGTTTTGAAATCAAGGCCCTAACTGAGCACAGCAAAGTTAGGGCTGGGATTAAGCATTGAGTTTTGAAATCAAGGCCCTAACTGAGTGCAGCAAAGTTAGGGCCAGAATTAAGCATTGAGTTTTGAAATCAAGGCCCTAACTGAGTGCAGCAAAGTTAGGGCTGGAATTAAGCATTAAGTTTTGAAATCAAGGCCCTAACTGAGTGCAGCAAAGTTAGGGCCGGGATTAAGCATTGAGTTGGATGTCGAAGCCCTAACTGAGTGCAGCGAAGTTAGGGCTGGGTCTCAGTCAGGGGTTTGGGGGCAAAGCCCCCAACGAGCTAGACCCGTGCTTATCCTGAAGAGCACTGATGTACAAGGGACGAGTGATGAGTTCAAAGTATCCGTGGTAATAACATCCTTGGTCAAAAAATTGTTACACAACACTGTCCAATTATGTACAGGCTGATGACCTGATGATGAGCGGTGACCAATTACAATTTATCTATGAGACATTGAAACGACGGTAACGAGGATGTCATTGTATGATGCGGCGTCTGCTCATCACAATTATGATTACGGTTTGTATAGACGGGAATAATGAAACGCGGTGAATGTTGTGGTTCTAGCAACTATGAACTTTGAGGTCTCTAGGTAAGCTGGTATGTAAATCATGCTCAGTGGCAAGTTGCAACCCTGCAGCAACAGATCCCCTTCGAAACCTCCGCGATGTCTCAATGATCAGGTTTTTCTTGTTCCAGTCAGATCATCTTCATCTAGATGGCGACGCTTTCACTGGAGGTTGTTTGGGAGGTCCTGCATGATAATGCTATGTCGGACAGTGGTCAACCCATTAGGGGCCCCAAACCTCACCTTGTGTACTACACTTATACATGCCCTTTTCCTACGACTTTTATTTTGCCATTATAATTTAGAAGGGAAAGGGCGCTGACTGTCACTTAGCCTGGGCGCTCCGGAGCTCTTCCGAGTCTCATCATCAGCACCATGCTGTGTCGTCCTGTTCATTGCGGAATACTGTCAATTTCATTCATTCTACCCAACTCGTACTTCACCTCACTCTATTCTTTTTCAGTCTTGCAAGACTTCAACATGGCAAATGCACCATGGGAGGAAAAGAAGCTCGACGCCAAACTTCTTGTGGATCTCGACCGCTGGGCTGATGAAAATCCGGAAACTTCATCGTGCAGACTGCTTTAACAGATATACGCCGCATGCAAGAGTTTTTTGAGGTTATACCCCATGGTTCGATTCCTGCGCGAGGCCCTGTTAAGAGTCTAGTTCACCTTGTGAAGTTGGGCAAAGTTGGTAAGAACAAATCGATCGCAATATATCGATGGCCTTCCGACGTTCCAGTAGACTACCGCTTCTGCTAATAAGGTTATTCATGGCTTTGCTATGGATGTCGTCAGATGGGTCAGCCATACTCGGCGAGAATTTTCTGCCTGCCAGAATAAGATGATGACACGAGACTTTATCGGGCAAATGGAATTGCTTTTGGGAGATGCCCAACTCGGCCTCCTGGAATTAGAAAATGGCGAACGTTCTTCAAGCTGACGACCTGGCCTTGAACCTTGCCCATGCATATCTAGGCATAACCTCCATCAGCAACAGGGCTTTCGTGTATCGGCACGACACCTTGGAGATTGAGGCAAGCAAGGTAAAACCAGGATTCCGTTGATATTCTCTGCAACTGCAACAAGTTGTGTCTGAAACCCTGGATCAAGACCGGAGTATCGAGAAGCTGATGAGAGAATATAGGCAATATGAGAACGAAACAAATATGCCAGCTGTATGCCAGTGACAAGGCGTACTTGTTATAACGAATCAAGAAGTCTTTGTGCATTCGGACCCACGCTCGACAGCAAACGTTCCTTGAGCCTTATATCGGTGAAAATCGACGTTAATTGTTCATTGAGAGCAGATTGGCCGTAGATTGCGGTTTGTGCAAGTCTCCTGGGGTTTCAATAGCAGATGTAGCTCTACTGAACTTTTCTTTTTCCAAGCCTTATGAGGTCATATAACCGGCAACTCTAAAACGTTAGAAGACTGTTAAGGGACGCAATTACATGAAATCGATTCTGGCATAAGAACTCAACAAGAATATCCACTCCACTCCTTCTCTTTGTTTGTTTGTATCTCCATTTGGTCTTCAGAGACATGGATAGACTATCCGTCAACAAGCACAGTCAACATAGAAGTCCACAAAGCAGATGGGAAACTTTTGCATCTACGTTCACAGGACGAGTGTGTGAGACGGATTGGTTGCACGCTACACTTGAGTGCACCCAATTTCGATTACCAGAAGATAAAGACCGAGGAAGGAATGTTAATCGCGTGTTTGGACAAGTCCCTGAGGTCTTTATAAGGGAATCGATGTGGCGTGCATGGTGGATATGCACAAGCATGCAACGTGACGTGTTCAATGAGGGCCGAAACAATCCTATACCAGCTGGCTACTGATCGACACCATCCTGGAAGTTGCTTCGAGGGGGAATGATAATCTCGCATCCATATCATGTGAGTTTCTCTCTGGGAGACGCACGTGAGAGTGAAGAATCTTACAAATATCATACAAATCGAAGGACGACTCGGACATACCGCCCGGGGACAACTGTCCATCATGATTGAAATGTGCTGGGTCGTACATTTAAGAACTCGTAGGGCTAATTATCCCACCGTCGTGAATAGCATACGCCGAACTTTTCATGGCCCTTGCCTTCAACCGCATCTCAATATCCATCCAGACAGGAGACATCGTATCCGTATTCAAGGCACGGTCAAGCGGGGTCGAGAAGCTTAGGAAAGCAGGCTTGGGGTCGATGAGGACTGTAGAGGCAATCTTGGGGCGCGTCGGCAACGGGGGAGGAGGCGAGGCGATAGGAAGAAACTTGAGAGTCGAAGCCCCGTTCCTGTGCTTCCCGCGTCTGCGCAACGACTCCGGAAGAGGCGAAGGTGGGCGGTAGGGTGTCCACGTCGAGGATATTGTTCGGGATTCACGAGAGATGTCTGCTCTCTCATCAGGGATGAATGGGTCATCTTCAGTAACAAGGTTCTCCTTCAAATTCGCCCTCAGAGACCTTGGCATCTCGATTCCAGGAGATGCCAGCGAAACTAGTATCTGTGGAGGCGTGGAAGGCAAAAGAGGTGTCTCGTCGGAGCCAGCAGGGCGAGATGAGGATTGATGGACGGAGAGATGGGACAACATCTTCCCCAAAACTCTCGTGGACATGCGGAGTTTCTTTAACCTCGTGCTTGTGGCCTCCTTTGACGTGGCATGATTCAACTCTGGTACCATTTTCGCATTTTCGACTGCCGGGTCGCCTGAAAGTTCTCCTTGATTGTCAACCTCGTCATCTTTGCCGATAAATGGATTCGTGCTGTCCGTGGAACTCTCAAAATCAAAGAGAGACACGCTCGAAGCAGCACTCTGCAAATGTTTGGGGCGCGACCATAGGCCTTCTTCAGCGGGAGTGTTTGCGATACCGTACCGACGCCTATCGAGCTGATTCTCAAAGAAAACAGGCGGAGACATGATGTACGAGTACTGGCTATACAAGCTAGCGCTAGAATTTGGCGCAGCCGATATTGTCCACTGAGAGCTAGCCAGTGTCAATAGGTTTTCCTGTGCAACTCGTCAGCACTAGCTAGAAATGGCATAATGACCATGTACTTCTGATCCATCGTAATGGCGCTTAATGAGAGGAATGCGCAGGTTGACAGCCCCAGGCCTAATAATTCCTTTCGGTTGCTGTGGCGAACCAACTTGAAGGTAGCCAGAAGGCGCCATAACAATTCAATGGGATACCTGGTAGAAGTTAGACAGAAAGGGAGGCTGAACCAGCAGCCTCGTTATTCTATCTGTAGGTGGTAGTGTGAAGAAGAGTCCAGGATGGCGTTACAAGGCAATCTTCTGATGGTCGTCGTAGGTTCGTTAGGCTGTGCTGTATGAACCATCTTCTGTTCAGTAACCTCCGGTGGGTTTCATAAATAAGTCAAAACTTGAACTTTTTTGAGACTGAACTCAACACTGGATACTGGGCGGTAGATACTAAGGTGACTCCGGGCGGCTGGCAAGAAAGTCATGGGCGGACTATGAATTATCACGGCTGCTCTAGATCTATTTATGGTTTTTCTTCTTTTTACCCTTACTCTTCCTCGTATTTCCCGTGCAACCTCTCTTGACATCAGCGTTTTCGTCCAATCTAGCCGCTGTGGTTGCGCTAGCAATGGAACTGGTGACTAGGGTTGCCTTCTCGTCTGCCATTGCAGCGCTTATGGGAGGTGTGACGATCATGCGTGGCAGTACGAACGGCGTTGTTGCTTGAGCTTCTGCCGCAACGACGGGTCTCTTTCTCTTGATCGAGGCGCATTCCGCCATTATTGGCCCATGCTTTGCCCGCCCGAACAGGTACATAGCCATGAGTTCGCCATCACTTGTTCCCCACTTCGTGTAGCAAAGCTCCTCTTGACTTTGACTTTGTACTACTGCCATATCTAATCGACGCCGTTCGTGGAACGCCAGATGATATGCGAGGACTGCGTCCCATTTATAGTCTTCAGCGATATCTGCCAGATGCGCCAAGTATACCTGCGTTGAGCTGCCGGGGAGCATCAGAGAAGTCACCTACATTTGATATGGTATGATTTAGGCCCAAGTCACTTGTGCGTGATAAGTGTGTCGTGAGTAGGGATGCGTGGAGAATACGAAAGTACAACGTGAGAGGGATAAGTAGACTTGTAAGTGTTGGGAATCGCTCAACTTCCGTCACCGGGGAAACTGCTACAGTACCTGCCGCGGATGGTGTCCTCGCTGATATATCTTTGTTTCGCTGAAAGGAAACCACTCGACAATCAAGTTGCCAGAAGTCCCTTGGGTGAAATTCGTGACGAGCGATAGTGATTAGAAGATGAGGTTCGAGTTCTGTAAACATGGCGATGAGGGATCGGTAATTGTTGATGGGTGGTGGAGTCGGAGGTAGCGGAAGTGGACCCAAAGTCGGTGCGGAAGCAGGCTTCTGCGGAAAAAGTTCTGGCTTCCAGGGATTAGCATCTCCTTGGAAGGTCCCGGCCGTGACTGGTAAATTTATTCGTCGATTTGCAGTGAGAGGGATCGAAGCTGAAGAGCTCCCAAACAATGCGTTGGCAATACCTCCAGGCGTGTTCCCACTGTAAGCAAGAAATTCCGCGGGCGGGGCCTTTTATTGGGCTGCCGAGGAGACACATAAACATAAGAAAAGTTCGGGCCTATGATTTGATCCTGATTCATGTTGATACTTGACAGTATATTGTTCGGTCGACTCTTTATATGGCTGTATGTCAAAGAGCTCAGACCTCGTGAGGATAATCAGAACAATATCGACTCACGCAAGTGCTTAAGGCCTGACAAGTGCAACAAAGACAAAATTCGGTATGTGCATGATGCCACTTCTTCAATGAAAGGTGTGGCCCAGGGATACCTTATTAGATTTAGATCAAAAAGAGGGTGAAGGGCCGAGGGTTAAAGGGTGCCCACGCCATCATGATTTACGACCAACTCGATTATGGTACTCTTTGCGATACAACGCATTAGCACTGGTCATACCTGAAGCCACAACCAGAGCGATGAAGATTGTGCATGCAAATTTCATACCTGAAGCCACAACCAGAGCGATGAAGATTGTGCATGCAAATTTCATCTGGGCAGGGACAGGTTTATCAATGAATTCTAAGGGTGAATACTACGACCGAGTATTCAGAAGAATTATGAATCGTTGGCCTAGTTAAGTGGCTGTCAACGAGTGCCTTGAAACAACACATGGTAGAGGCACTGAGCAACGGAAACTCCAACGCACATAGAGTGCAGGTCAATGCTACTTGGTAGAAAATTAAGTGCATCGAAACGGTCTGAAGGTGTAACAAAATTCTTGCTGTGTGTAACATGTGCTTATACTATACTCGGACGGAATATCATTGAGAACTCACCACGCCTACGGTTCCATATGGCTCCAGGCTTGCAATGGATTAAAATATGAGCGCTTGAACACCCATACTGCAATTTAAATTTTCACTTAAATTCATAGTTATCTTCACAGTGAGACAGAATGACCCAGAGGGCCTCTAAAGTAATCATAAGCCGTAACTCTCGAAGGATACGCCTTACGACGAGAGGATGAAAGAAAGGGCGAGTAGAACCGGGGTTCCGAGACTTGTATCATTATCAAACCATCATGGTCATCCTTTCTGGTAACATGGTGACATGGCTGTTCCTGGCTGTTCGCAACTTTTTCCTGACATTTTCCTGTGAAGCGCTGATTCCGGGCCGCTGCCCCATTAATTGCTTTACGTGGGAGATGAGACAATCCATATCAATATCTTCGTCTACCATCCACTCAATCGATTGTTAAGCAGATGTCTTTCCTCCGTGTCGACGGGACAAAAATCACTGATGAACAGGGGCATGAGGTTGTTCTGCGAGGCGCGGGCCTGGGTGGATGGATGATGTACGTGGATTTTCAATGAGTTGACTTTGTTTCCTCGTAATCTAATCGAAACTTCAGGATGGAAAACTTTATCTCAGGTAACATGCGACCTTGGGCCCAGTGATCATGCACTGAAATTGGTCAGGATTCCCTGGATGTGAATCTCAAATCCGCGAGGCGCTCGCCGAAGTGCTGGGAAATGCGAAGGCCGAGTTCTTTTTTGACAAGGTTGATAAATAGTGCAAAGAGTCATCTAGCTACGGCTGACGAATTTTAACATAAGTATCTGGAGCATTTTTTCGCAGAGGAAGATGCCGAATTCTTTAAATCTTTAGGATTGAATTGTATTCGCATCGCAGTCAACTATCATCACTTCGAAGGTACGATACCCGATTTCGGTTTTGGCTATGAACCTGACGATCTTGTACCTAGATGATCAAAATCCCCGTGTCCTGAAGGAAAATGCATTCAAACACCTTGATCGTGCCATTGCTGCATGTGCAAAGCGTTCTGTGTATACTATTATCGACCTACATTCTGCACCGGGCGGGCAAAGCGGTGGTTGGCATGCTGATGCGGGCATGCACCGTCCTATGTTCTGGAAGCATAAAGATTTTCAGGATCGGGTCATCTGGCTGTGGAAGGAGCTCGCGATACACTACAAGGATAATCCTTGGGTTGCTGGGTACAATCTCCTCAACGAGCCTGCAGATCCTACCCCTCAAGCGCAAGGTCTAATAAGGCTATACGACAGGCTTTTCCAGGCTATACGCGAAGATGTCAAAGATGAGAGACACATCATTTTTCTTGACGGAAACACTTTCGCAACAGACTTTACCGGATTTCCAGAAGACGTGAAAGATGGGGTGCGCTGGTCGAACACGGCGTTTGCAATTCATGACTACGCGGTGGAGGGTTTCCCAGGAGAACGCGGGGAGAAATACGATGGAACGCTGGAAGAGGTCGCAATGATTAGGCAGAAATACGAGAGAAAAAGGAGATGGATGGATGAACGAGGACTTTGCGTATGGAATGGAGAGTGGGGTCCCGTCTACGCGAGGAAGGAGTATGATGGCGAAGAGACCGACGAAATCAACGCACGCAGGGAGAAAGTCTTACGAGACCAACTGGCTATCTACAAAGAGGTATACACATACTTCTTTCTTATGCTGTCATACACTCATTGTATTTAGGACAAACTGAGCTGGTCAATCTGGCTTTACAAAGACATTGGCTTTCAGGGGATGGTGTATGTCTCACGCGACACTCCATACATGCAGCACTTCAGCGATTTTCTTGCGCGGAAGCACAGGCTTGCAGTAGATGCATGGGGAAAAGATGACACAGACGTCAAGCACCTTTATGCACCCATTGAGGCGCTGATTCGGGAGTCAGTAGCTGATCCGGCGTATCTCAAGCTCTACCCTCCTTTATGGAGTGTGCAGGAGCGCGTCACCCGTGTTTCGCGAACAATTCTCGTTGCCGAATTCCTTGTCAGAGAGTGGGCAGAGATGTTCCAGGGTATGGACGAGCAGAAGTTGGAGGAGCTAGCTCGGAGCTTCAGATTTGAGAACTGTCACAAGCGAGATGGCTTGAATCAGCAACTGAGGGAGAATGCGGGGTTGGATCTTCCAAAGTGGTAACGATCAAGTCTATGAATGACCCTTGCTAACCTCTGATAACCTTTGGATGACATCAGATCCGACTACGGTCGAATACTGGTCAGGTTGTTATTGTGAACTTCCAGCTGAAGTGATAATCCAGAATTGCTGTGCGTTGGTTATATCTGTATCTTTGGGAGGTTTTAAATTTGTAGAAATATAACCGACCAGTCCTCTGAATGAGATGTCGGACGATATCGCGAGGGACGATGTAGTAAGTACGCTGATGTGTGTCCATGGCAATGTCTCCCGTATATGTAGGTGGCACTGCTAGCATAGCCGCGAAACTGTTTCAGAATTTGATCAGGGGTCATATGAAGCTGGTTGGTGGCCTGGCATTCAAGAAATCAACGGGGATCGACCCGGTCGAAAAGACGGCGTGTTCGTTGTAGCAAAACGCTGATGCGGCGCCATCAATTGTGAATCGCTCAGAGAGAACGGTCATGAGGTCCGGATCTTGCCACTAATTAGGAGATTTGATGCGCGCTGGCGCTTAATGCTCACGAAATGGTCATCCCGTATACGTTTCTGATGGACCTGAAACGAGACCTTCGCGATTTCCGACTGCCCTATGGTAGACAACTGGACGACTGATTCATGTTTTACTGAATCAAATTTAGTATGCCAAGTCACCTGAAATCACCGGGGGTTACAGGAACTGTTGCTGGGGGTGAACCTTTAAAACTTAACTAGGTAACATATTCTTCAACCTCAACCGTCTCTGGATCTTTTGGGTCTTTGGACTGTGGGCTTCGTCTCCTCACGCCCCTCCTGTCGCTGTCGCCTCTCATGTCCAGAAAGCAGGTACTCGACTTGGATTCTCTGGATTCTCCAGTGATTTCTGCGAACCCTTTTGGTTCGATTTTGGGTGTGGCACCTGGTAGTGCCCTTGCAGAAAGGATTTTCAACGACCCAAATTCATGGCAGGGAGCCGACGATGACGATGACCTCAAAGACGCAGAAGCTATGAAATGGCTCGCAGATGAGGTTGGCAAGTGTCGAGTCAATGGTGAAGAGCTCAACCTTTCCCCCGTAGATCGGGACGTAGACATCATGCTCAAATCTTTGACTGAGAGGTTGAATTATGCAGCTCCCCCCGCATCAGAAAAGCAGGCAAACTGGGATACTATCGCCCAGGAGAATAAACTGCCCTTCCTGCCGTTATTCGACCGCACTTCCCTAGATTTGAGCTTGAAGGTAGACCTTCGATTCTCGAAGATAAGGGACGCCAAAGGCAAAATGCTTCATTCTCCGCAATCCCTTATAGAATCAAAAACACTTCCTCCTCTACGGCTAGCGGCTCCCCCTTCTCTGGATCTAGATGTAGCTGAAAATAACCTTTCCCCTGTCGCTTCCCCTCTTACTGTCGCGTCCACATCTACTACATGGAGTATTCTTGAATGGTATGATGTTCATCCGAATACACCTCGAATCCATGGTCGCGTGCCCTTGCTCACTCATTACCCTCCCACCCCTTCCCACGCAAAACCGCCAGCTCTTTTATCACTGCGTGAACTTTCATCCCCATCAGCAAATGCGACGGTCACAAAGCCTCCATCCCCTTTGAACATCCCCGAATACATGCCGATCCGCCGCTTGCCTATCATTCCCGACCGGGTCCCCACTACCCCTTCTCCAACACCATCAAGGCCGCTGACATCTCGAGGGGGTAGCCTCGAGCGTACACCTAGACGTACCAAGCCTCCTGATGACCCTCTTCATTATGTCAAGACACATCAGCGTTCTGCTTCAGCTTCGGTGACCCCCAGTGGATCCAACCCAATACTCCGACGGAAACCTCGCGGATCTGCAACACTCCCTGCTCCATCGGGTTCACCGGACCCTTTCAACTCAATCCCTAATGTAACATCGATTCGCTCGGGTACTTTGTTCACCCGCTCGCCCCCCGCAGGCCCACGGCCTCGCTCGGGTCCGAATCCTATGCGACAGCGTCAAGCAAGTGGATGTGACTCTCCGCCGCCTATTGTTATTGAGCCTGTGCATACACCTACGCGTGCTCGCAAGCCTTCATCGCCGCCTGATCTCCGTCGAGGTATGCCCGCATGAGGAAGGAACTGTACGTTTCGTTTGTTATGAACTAGTAAAATCGTCATTGTTATCCTATTTCTATTGATCATTTCCCTATTCTGCTGTCTCGACTTTGGCCGTCTAGCCATTCCAGATGTATTGTCGTTCGAGTCTATCACTCTGTGGTATTTATTACGACTCACAAATCTCCTCGTATCCCCAAAGCCTACTACAGATCATACTCATTGTATTTTAGCAATCTCACCCATCCTTGCATGTAGAAAACTAAAACCGTCTATATTATATATTTTCATGCGTTAAACAAATATGGCAAATATGATCAAGATTAAACCAAATACTTTGGAGAACTTCTCCTGGACAACGCAATGCGTCTAACCCCGTAACTGTCCACTGACTTGACACTTTCAGGGGTTGGAGAGAATGAGAATACATTGCCAATTGCCAACTGCTGGTCATCTTAGAGCAAGATGTAAGGGCTCTACATAGGTCTGGATTTGTCGAGACTCGACCAGCCATAGCCCACGGCCTCGGCCCGGATCCGATCACTCTTAACAAGTCCTCCGATATTAAAATTATTGAGAAGTACTTACTAAAAAGAGATAGATTGATCCGCCCACTTGTTGTAGTAGTACAGAATATATCTTTCAACGCAGGAGCGCGTGGACAATTGTCGAGAACTCCTGAGAGACGAAAGTGTTTGTTGACAGCCTGGGAGATGGTAATATCAATGACACAGGTAACAGGGGAAATTACTTGCTATAAGTACTGATGACAGATCGAGCCATCTTTGATTTTTCGCAAGAGTAGTAAGTCGACATAAGGTCTGGAAAAGCAGTGCTACCTTTGACTGTTATCAATGGGAATTCCTCCGCAGTTCTTGATATCGAGGGATGATCCTTCGGACCAGCGCAATCGAATTTGGGGACACATTCGACAGCATAAGATGAAGACGACTAGAATCAATTCCTTCATTGTAGTAGTCAGAATCAGAGATTACGAACCTGTGCAGTGATGATAGGATTCTAGCGTCACTCGAGTAAATGCAGCCAGGCAAGAGAACCTCACTATATTCTGCGAGCGAGTACTGACACATACGTACCGTGAGTAGACGGGCGAAAAAGGAAGATCAAGATGGATCGAGACGGATACAAAAGGGCGGAAGCAGATACGGAAGCAAAGTGGAAGCAAAGTAAGATACAACTCCGGCTGATGTGTCTGACATCATAATTGATGGCAGATGGGAAGCTGTTGGGGAGATAATATCATGTCTGAACCGTTACGCCGCTGGTCATTGGGCATAGCGTTGCAAGGATCTCCTTTCTGTCCAACTTGAAACGCGTTGTGATGCTTGACGACTGGAGGCGGATAAATACAGTTCAACGGTGCCAAGGGAAAAAGGATGAAATGTAGGATAGAATAGCAAATATCAGTAAGAGTCCCTGTCTATCGTCAATACACACCGGAACAGTATCAGAAGACATCAAATGACAACGCATTTGCTCCGTTGTTTTATTTTTTTGCCCCATTTTCCTTTCAAGCTTTCTCGTAGTGCTAGGTTGAATACGTCCTGGACTCCCCGCCCTGTCTTCGCAGAGCATTCAATATATTTGGCGCCAATTTCTCTCGCCACATTTGCGCCTTGTTCTGGCGTTATTGGTGCCTGTCCCTGAGCACTCAACATCCTTTTTGTCTGATCGTCTGACCGTAGATCAGTTTTCGTTCCAACAAGAATTAGGGGTGTCCCTTCGCAAAAGTGTGCAACTTCAGGATACCACTGTCAGACAGGGTGAGTATACGCAATGAGAAATGTGAAGAACCGACAATCACTTTGTCCTGAACATTGGCAAGACTTGTTGGAAAGTCGATTGAGAACACGATGAGAATAACATCACTTTCGGGGTAACTCAGTGGCCGAAGCCGGTCGTATTCTTCCTGTCCTGCAGTATCCCAAAGCGCCAGCTCTATTTCTTTGCCTTCAAATGGAACTTGTGTCACATAGTTCTCAAAGACTGTCGGGATATACGCCTATATGAATGCCGCGAGCCAATTATTTGAAGCTCGAAGTTTTGATAACTACAGCATACCTCTGGGAACCGATTTTCGGCATAAACGATCAGAAGACACGTCTTCCCGCAGCCACCTTAACACGATTGATGAGCTCAACATGGCATATGCGAGTTTGATAGCCCTCGCACCATCACCGACCACCACCAGTTTTCGCTTGATATCCGGCCTACGCAAAAGGCTTCCTGATTGGCTTGTTGGGTATGAAGATTCCATGGACTAGAAGATGGTATATTTGCACAATGGCGAGAGGTATATACGAGATGGAAGATATGAGTGGCTGAAGCAACGTTGACGTCCCCAATGGTGCGGCGGGGTCAACCATGAATGGTGGCCGAATCACGTGGTCGTTTATGTTTTATGCCCACCGTCTTCTGGCCCTTCGATGTGAAGCACTCTGGCTTTTGCTATGGCTGGAATACTCCTTCAATCTGCATAGCCGGTGTACTTGAGGTATTGTCGGTATGTTGACCTTGTAAATGTGACATTTTTCGTTCCGAATTCATCTTGAAAAGGAAGAAGAGGCCAAGGAGGCACTGAAAGCCTTGCATCGTTCGATTCAGTGGAGATTTCTCACGGATTCGTGTGGAAGCGAGCCTGTAATACTAGGGAAATGTGTATATGGTGTAGAGAGTGCTCGTTCTAAACGAACTATACCTTTTCTTCAATTACATAACTGCGGGTACGCCTTCAGATCTGTGTTTTCCTTTATATGCATAAATGATCGTTGTTACAGAAACCATACGCTAATTTATTACCATCGACATCATTCAAATACCTTGCGATTCTATACACTCGACATTCCGAAACATAATGTCCCCACCCGCGGAACCGCTAAAGGCTCGGCATATCTCGCTTCTGCACTCCATGATTTCACAGCCCCGAAGAGGGATCAATTTTTAACGAGCATCAACGATGTAGTTTTAAACCAGGTATTTACAACCTCGACATCCATCGTTGCAGTTATAGAAAGGTCCATGCCAGTTTAATTCATCTAAATCGTTAGAGCAAGCTCTCAGCTGGCCTACCAAAACAGAAGAGCCAAAACTATTGAAAAGCTTCGTGTCAGTGGAGTCACTTCTTGTGCAGTTCTTTGCCCATGTTTCGGTCGTTCTATCGACGGTCTGCAATCTTCCGATTGTTCCCCCGCCCTCGCACTTTCTTTTGAAAGATGTTTCAGCCACGAGTAAGATCCTATCTATAGACCCTTTTTGACGCTGACGATAGCTTTCAGTCCAGCAGATGGACTTCAGAGCCGAGCAGATGGAGTTCTTCGTAGCTGAGGTTGGATCACTGCGTCGGCGTGCATCAACGCCCATCCACATCTACTCTGGTCGATACACAAAGTTCGTTCGTTCTTCGTCCCGTCAGCTTGCATGCCTGAAGAAGAACGCAGCTTTTTCAATGCAGTATGGTTAATATTAAATGATATCATTATGGGTGTCGCGCTCGGGTCTTTCATATGTGAAAACCACGTCGTTCTTGCTCGGTTATTGTTTGAGACTGCTGAGGTTACTTTGGGCTGATCACTTATTTTCTGAATGCTGCTGACGAGATGAAAGGGTTCCTTGGTTAGTTGGATGTGGTGGACCTTGCAATGGCTCGATTCGTGGCCTGCTGGCCTGAAGCTGAACACAGAGCTGAGCCGCTTTTATTCGCACACCTTCATTGGCTTGATTACGGTGTGGGGCGGTGCGTTTGTTGGTCGTAGCCACACATTCATCGTGCTCATATTTCACAGGGTTCATTCAGCAAGGGGCGCCCTACTTGCCCACGGGGATTTATGTCATCGGCGTTCTAAGCAGCGGAGGGATTACAATTACGATTTCATTGCTTCTCGATGTGCTGGCTGTCCTTACAACCCATATTTACATATGCTACGTGTTGTCAAGGGCTGTGTATCAGCGAATGTTGAAGACAGCAGGCTCATTGTGGAATCTTTTCAGAGGTGGGTATTATTATATATATAATTGTGTAAGTATTATAATTTTTGCCTGACGATATTCCACAGGGAAGCGATACAACGTCCTGCGCAACCGGACAGACTCATGGGAGTACGATATTGACCAACTTCTGTTCGGTACCATCTTCTTCACGCTTCTAGCATTCCTGTTCCCGACGGTGCTAGTTTATTACTCTTTATTTGCTCTGGTATGTCTTGACGCAGCATGCCGCGCTCGCTGGGGTTGCTGATTCGACGAACAAGTTGCGTCTCTGTGTCCTCGTAGTACAAGCGAGCTTAGAGACTTTACTTGCACTCATGAACCATTTCCCACTCTTTGCTTTGATGCTTCGGGTGAAAGATCCTTGGCGGCTCCCGGGTATGTCCTTGGTCTATATGTCACTCCTAGTCAACCAATTATCAGGTGGTATCTACTTCGTTCTGGAAGAATCGCTAGGCTCAGAGATACCTTATCTTATCATCAAAGTAGGCCTTCCTCAGTCCTTTCATGCTAATCATCCGAAATATACATACACACACAGAACCAGCCCGTGCCGCTGTCGACCATCTTTTTCCAGTACAGTGAGTTCTTCGCGTTCGTGCCTTAGGGAAAGAAGGAATTACCCCTGATATGTGTGTATCCTCCCTTTCCAGTTGAGCTGCTTTTCCGCCTTGCAAAGCATTACAACCCCTTGCGTCTTTTTTGGTGTTTGCTCTCAGGCCAACATCTTACGGCCATCCCTCAGTACTCCATACGCTATAACAAGATATCAATGGGTAGTGACTATTGAAGCGGAAGTCACAGATCTCGATATACACTGTAGAACAAAGGAGCTGTAACTTGGGAATGGATGTGGGATATATGAACGTGCCTTTCATCTTGATTAATTTTCTGGACGTATCTGTTGAACACAGAAAGAGCATGACGATGATGGGAGGGCAAGATGCTGACTTCTCTTCATTTTCAAAGGGTGCGCTCTCTTACACCGATATAAGTGACGAAATCTTGCGTGACTTGGCTCCAGGAAGTGGCGGCTACCGCTGCCGATGGGACGGAGTGCCAGGTTGCAGAGAAGGCGTGGATTGGTTTAGCTGGCTTCTGGAGATAGGACGGATGGCGGTGCGCGTGGGGGTTTCGGGAAGGGCATTTATTTCAGCGCGGAGTACATGAGACATTGTATATAACGCGCTACAGTATACGTAATGGTCGTGTGACTGCAATAGTCTTAACCCCACCATGTTATCTGCCGATATTGTCCCATCCCATCTCTTTATTCAACTCATCAAGGAGTTTCCAAACCGAAGGCTCCATGTGACTAAACCCCCTCCACACCCTGGTCTGGAGCCCTAAACAGACCAACCCTAGTCCAACCATCCCAGTACATCTTCTTGACTGTGGTGAGGTGGGGCTTGGGTCCCCCTCTAGCTTTTGGAATTTCTCTCTTGCCCTAGAGGTCCCTTCCCCACTGTTGTGTCTCCTGCTTTCCTGGGGGGGCTCTTTATGACCACCTGTTAATGAGCCATCTCAAAACTCCAGACTCTGGGACTCCACCCCAACTGACCTCAACTAGTCTTAAAGCATGTACCAACCACCCACAACACCTGTGACCACTGCTCACCCTTGGTGCCTGCCACAGTGGACCCTGATGCTTCTTTAGCAAACCCTGGCACTTCCCCTGGTAGGTCCTGGCATTCCTTGATCTTCACCATGCTTCCTCTGACCTCCCCTGGTATGCATCATGCATTACAGCTCCACATCAACCTGCATGCAAGTCTCAGGAAGTTCTCCTGTGCCTGGACAATCATAACTGACACTTATCAATCTGTGTGACTGCTGAGCCTCTATACCACAAGGCTCATGGGCCTGGAAAAGACCCCTCCCTATTATTGAAGCTGTAGAGTAGCATCAGTTACAGTAGTTTTGATATTGCATGCTTGCTTGCTGTTAATTTCTCTGTTGTCTGCTTCCTTACAGTTTTCTTACATATTGTCTTTTGTCTCTAGTCTTGGTCTTGTCTGTATCTTTTCTATTTTCTGCTCTTGTCTCATTATCTCTTGTTTTGTACTCTCCATGTTTCTATATTTGACTTTGCAATCTTATCTGGTTCCTGTAAGGGCATCCTCTGGGAGCTGTGGCTTAATCATGCAACTAGCAGAGGGGAATCCAAAGTTATGTTAGAAGGGTAATCAATGATACAATGGTAACCAATCACCTAGCAGAGGGGAATCCAAAGAGAACAAGTCTAAGGATCCCCACTGCTTGGTGTGGCACATCAGTGGGCAGTGGAGGCATGAGAATGACTGTACAGATGACCAGAGCTAACCCTAACCCTCAGGAGATGCTTGAAGAGGAAATACAGAAAATTCCAGAGGTTTCCCAAAAAGGAGAATGACCTCTGGAGATCTCTGAGGGTCTGGAGGGAGCCCTGGAAGTGCAGGGCAAAGCTTGGGGAAGGAGGTTGGGTTGAGGAGAGTCATTGTAGGTTGGATGTAGGTTGGAATAGGGAGTTCAGAGATAGGGTTTGATGCACTGTACCCCACAAGGCTGAAGGGCAACAATAATGGGTCTATCACAATCACAGAAAACAAGAGGAACCACAATTATGTGAAGCATATTGATGTGTGCCACCACTACATGTACAAACTTGTGGAGAACAGGAGGCTTGACATTATATATGTACCCAGTGACAAGGACTTGGCAGACATATTCACCAAGGCATTGATTGGCCAGACCTGTCAGATTCTGCTGACCCAGGGGCTCAGCTACACTGGGTGAATCTCTTACTAGGTGGACACAATGTCTACACTCATGATCCCTGGCTCTGGTGAGCTCTGGAAGAGTGTCAGGGTGGGTGAAGATGATAGCAGTGGTCCAAGGAGGTCTGGGATGTTCCAGTAGGTTATACAGAGGAGCAGAGTGATGGGTGAGTGGGGGACAAGCACAGTATGGAGCTCTGGAGTGACTCACAAGAACTTGGCAGGTCCAAGTTATGAGTACAGGGAGTTTTTAAAGAGTTCCAGGTGGAAGGGGCTTCAATGGGGAACAGGAGTGGCTATGGGGTTAATCTGGGAAGTTGAGATGAGGTGAGAGATAGAAGGGAACAAGATGAGGTGAGACTTAGAAGACAGACAAGAGATGGGAGACAAAAATGGAAACTGATAAGATTGAGACTGATAAGATTGAAACAGATGCAATTGGAAGACAATAAGATTCAACAAGACAATATGGAACAGGAAGACAGAGACATGAGAGACATAACAAACATAAGAACATAGGTAATATCAAGACTACCTAACTATTACTACACTATGGCTTAAGTACCTGTGGGGGGAACTCCTCTGGGACCACAGGTCTGAGGTCAGATTGTGTGGGCAGGTCTTGGGTACAGTTGTTTGGGGTGTCCCAAGACTGGCTAGTTGGGTGGCGGTATTGTCTTGATATGTAACTGTGATGTGTGCTGGGGGAGGGTAGACTTATCTGGACACTGAGGGGATGTTGGGGAAATCACAGGGACTGCCAGAGAAGCATTGGGGTTTTCCAAAGAAGTCTTGGGAGTTGCTGAAGCAGGCACTGGGGGTAGGGAAGTGTTGTAGAGGTTGGGGGGTGAGGGGGGATACATTCCAGGCTTACTGGGCTGGTTTGGGAGAGGTCTAGAGTGAGGTGGGGGTTTAGAAATGGGTTGTAACATCACCTCCCCTTCAGCATCAAGACCCTTTGAGGTGTGGGGAAATCTCCAGGGGTTGGTGGTGGCATGGGAATTGAAGTTGAAGCATGACAACTTCAACTAGAAGCTCCCTAGAAAAAATAAAAGGGGACCAAAACATGTCCAGCCTACGCTCATTACCCTCCCATGGCCTCACCTACTACTTCCAATTTGTCCTCATCATCCCTGACCCCCCCTCTGTCTGACAAGAATGCCATCAATGTCTGGGCAGATTATGAGGAGCACTAGGCCAAGTATGACTGGCAGCAGGATTGGCATCAGGTAGATGCCATGTATTGGCAATGTAAGGTGTCCCTGTCCTGGAGATGAGGCCTACTGATCTCCACATAGAACTGTCCCTTGTGGTGGCCAGGCCTTCCAGGGGCCCCTCTCTTCTTGGGGGTCCAGAACCACCTGCTCAGTCAGTCCCTGCTGACCCTATGAGTCAACCCCTTAGGCCGGTACTGGGGCCAGGGGAGATACAGGTCATTCTGGAGGCCCAGTGAGTGAGGCAGGGAGATGTTACTGCAGAGAGGTTTGCAAAGGTGATGGGGCAGATTTGGGGGCCCCCCACCTTAGCATGGTGTTAGGCAGAAGCCTCAGTAAGTTGTTATCCTTATGGTCGTTTATGTGCTCTCCACTTACCAGGGGTTCAGTGTGTAATTTGTGCTTGTCATGGTGAGGTGTGTGAATTCAAGGAGCTGGTAGCTGGGTCTCATTGCAACTTGTCTGTGTGTCTGCCATGTTGCATGAGGCACAAGAAGTGCTTGGTTTCCCAGGAGTGGTGGGTGATGAGTATCACTGCAGAGCAGAGGTGGGACCAGGACTGGGTCTCAGAGTGGCTGATGGAGGGGCACAGGGGTCAGGTGTCCAGAGGTGCATTGCAGATCATGTGTCCTGGAGTGGAGTGTGGGAAGGGGGAGGGGCAACCCCATGGAAAGGTAGGGCTGCCACAGAGTGGATGTAGGGAGAGAGCCCCATCATCTGGGGACAAGGGAAAACACAGGGCATCCCCCCCACTGAAGGCCAGACTGAGTAAGAGGTCTTGGGGGGAGATGGCCAGCCCCCCTGGGTCCCACATGTATTTGCTGGCATCAGGAGCACTGGTGGCACATTCCCAAGGGAGGTCCAACCTGGCACCAGGGCCCAGTGCCAAGGTACTACAATGGCACTTGGCCAAGTTGAAGGGGCAGTTGGCAATGCAGGAAAACAAGCTCTGGGGGGCCTGGGAAGAGAGTGAAGTGGCCCAGCAGGATTGGGAAGTGGTGCAGTGGAATCAGGAGGCAGCTTGATGTGATCATGAGGCTGCAGTGAGGGAAGTTACTGCAAGGGCCATGGAGGTGCAGGGACTTTGGGAGTGACTGGGACAGTTGGAGATGCAGGCAGTGGGAGCAGTGGAACAGTGAGGGGCCTTGGAAATGAGGAGGCACCAGGTAGCGGTGGAGGCAGGGAGGAGGTGGGAGGAGTGGTTGGCAAATGAGGCCACATCAGGATGGGGTGGTGTCATGCATAAGTTTCATTCCCTTCTTTTTCTTTTGCTCATATTTACTCTAGATTGGGTCTGGAAACACTGGATACTGTTGGATGGGGCCTCCACCACCCTTGTGTTGATTCAAGATGGGTTGGGGTGGATGCCCCAGGATCTTTCTCCAGAGTTGTGGCAGGGGGTGGATCATATGGGGAGGCTACTGGCAGGGCATTAGCAGAGAAACTCCATGGAGCTCAGATTGTGGTGGGAGGTGGCAGTGGATGTGGGGGAGGTTCTCTTGAGTCATGTGGAGAACCTGGCAGTGGTAGTGGTGCAGATGGAGGTTGACCTGGTGGAGGAGGATCCAGAGGGGAGGATTTCAGAGGAGGGTGATTGAGGAGGCCACAATCTGGCACCAATGGGACATCTTGGACCCTTTTTTGTGTTTGGACTTTGTTGTATTTTGTATCACTAGCATATGTACCTACAAATTGTTTTCTTGTGCTATTTTTAGTTCATGTGAGAGAGAAAGGGTGAAGAAAAGAAGACACAATTGATACTGGTGGGAGTTGAATTCCTACTGAATCCAGAGGTGGGGGTTAGGCCTATAGATGCCATCTGTGTGCACTAGTCCTAGAGATTCTGGGGCTTGGTGGGATGTTGCCAGTGGAAGTCCTGGAGTTTGGTGGGGGCCCCAGAGAGGTTTTTTCTGGGTTCCCAGGTGTTATCCTTGGGTCCCTAGCCCTTCCAACAGACCAGGTACTGAAGCTGACTGTGGACAAGGTGGGAGTCAAGGATATCATCAACCTCAGAGTGGTACTTGTCCTCAACCTTGACGGGTGGGGGTTAGCCCAGGCGCTGGCCAGGGAAGGGGTTGGGGTTATACTTCTTGAGGAGTTACACATGGAAGATGGGGTGGAGGCCCTTCAGTCCCAGGGGCAGGTCAAGCTTATAGGCATGGGTCAAGACCTTCTAGAGGATCTTGAAGGGGCCAAGTTGCTTATGGTTGAGCTTCACTGAGGGCCTCTAGGTCTTGAAGTTGCACTAGTCAAGCCAGACTGAGGTGCCAGGAGTTCAGTTGGGGGTTGTTTTGTGTCAAGTGTTGGCATGCTTGGAGTATGCCTAATTGGTGGTGTCAATTTCATCCCAGAGGAACTGGTGAAGGGACCAGAGGTCCTTGGTGACTTTGTGGGCAATGTGTGAGGAGATGTCCTTGAGGGACAAGGTAAGCTGGAGGTCATAGCCCTTGTTGGTGAAAAATGAGGAGACCCTGGTAGCAGAGTGGGGAGTATTATTGTAAGTAAACTCAGCCAGGAATAGTTCTGCATGCCAGTCATTTTGTAAGTAGTTAACATAGAGGTGGAGATACTGTTCCAGGGTCTGGTTTACTTGTTCCATTTGTCTGTCAGTCTCCAGGTGATATGCAGTTGACAGGTTGGTCTTGATCTCAAGTGCTTTGCATAAAGATTGCCAGAACTAGAAGACAAATAAGGTTCCACAGTCAGAGACAATATTGTCTGGGAGCCTATGCTTGGAGAAGATGTATTCAAGGAATAGCTTGGTGAACTCCAGGGCATTGTCAGTGATATAGCAGGGGATGAACAGGGCTTGCTTGGTGAGTTAGCAAACCATGATGAGTATAGCATCAAAACCCTCAGATATGGGGAGCTTGACAATGTGGTCTATCAAGATCAAGGACCATGGCCAGTAGCTGATGGGGAGGAGCTTTAGCAGGCCATATGGGTGATGTCAGGGGACCTTGGCTCAGAAGCATGGCTTGCAGGCTCATATGTACTGGATGACATCCTTCTTCACTTCTGGCCAAAAGTAAGTCTAGAAGATCAGTTAGAGGGTCTTATGCATTTCCAGGTGTCCCTAAAGCTTGTAGTTGTGGTGCTGCTAAATGATGTTGAGGCAGATAGACTTGTGGTCCGGAGCATATATCCAGCTGTCTTGGAATAGGAGTTGGTGGTCCAGGAACAGTGTAAAGGCAGGGTTGGGGGGTGGGGCATCAGCAGGGCAAGTCTGGGGGTCATGTTGGATGAAGTAGGTGTCCTGGGGAGCATTTCAAATTTGATGGAGAATCCCTTCTTCATTCATAATTAGTACAGCATGAAGATGTTTGAGGGGGATTACCATACAGTGGTTGAAGGCATTCCATTCAGCCTCAAATAACTTCTTTGAGTAGATGTCTGGCCTTTGGGTGAGGGCATCAGATTTTGCTCTAAGTCATCCTGGGCAATAGTGGATGGTGAAGTCATACTCAGATAGTGTTTCCAACTAGCGGGCTTGTTGTCAACTGAGTTGCTTGGTGGTTATGAAGTATTGAAGGTTATTGTGGTCTGAGTAGACTTGTATGTAGTGTGGGGTTCTCTCAAGGTAGACCCTCCACTGTTGGAAGGCTTTAACAATTGCAAGGAGCTCCTTGTCATAGATGTCATAGTTGAACTCTGCAGGGATCATCAAACAGGTGTAGAAGGCAATGGGGTGCAGGTCCTTGCTATTGGAGCCCATCTGCAAGAAAATGCCAGCAATGGCATAATCAGAGGCATTGGACCTGAGTACAATGGGAAGAGCAGGGTTGAATTGGCAGAGGATCAGGGTGGAGGTGAAAGCCTTCTTCAGGAGAGCAAACACACTTTGGCACTTACTGTCCCAGTCCCACAGGTGTCCTTCCAGGTGAGCCAATTGAGGGGTTTTGTGATGCTGGAGTAGTTGTCAATGAACTGGTGGTAGAAATTAGCAAAACCCAAAAAGGACTGTACCTCCTTAATATTCCAGGGCAGAGGCCAGTTGAGGATGGCTTCTACCTTTGCCAGGTCCATTTGTATGCTGTCCAGAGTGATAATAACCTCTAAGTATTTGACCTTGATGGTGTGGAAGGAGCACTTCTTGGGTTTGGCATGCAGGTGGTACCTCTAGAGTCATTCTAGAATGTGTTGGACATGGCTCCAGTATTCTTCTATGAAGTTCAAATAGATGAGAATGTCATCCAAGTATATGATGACAAAAACATCATTTATGTTATGGAAGATATTGTTCATGAAGTACTGGAAGGTAGCAGGGAAGTTTGTCATATCAAAGGGCATCATGAGATACTCAAAGAGGCCATAGCAGGTACAGAAGGCAGTTTTCCATTCATATCCCAGAGCAATCTGGACATTGTTGTAGCCAGACTGGAGATCTATCTTGGTGTAAACCTTGGCACTGCAGAGGCAATCAACAAGGTCTCCAATCAGGGGGAGAGGATATCTGTTCTTTTTAGTGACTTTGTTAAGTCTTCAGTAATCCATGCAAAGATGGAGGGAACCATCCTTCTTCTTGGTGAAAAGGACAGGGGCTTCAGTGGCAGAGATTGAAGTTCTGATAAAACCCTTTCTGAGCATGTTGTTGAGGTAGTCTTTGAGAGCCTGGAGTTCAACCTCCAACATGTTATAGATCTTGCCAAAAGAGAGGGAGATGCTGTCTTCAAGATCAATCATGTGGTCATAAGATTGGTGCAGGGGAAGTTCCTCTGCACTTCCTTCAGAGAATACATCAGCAAATTCATGGTACTCCAGAGGAACTACTTCACATAATATCTGTTCCTCTGTCTTCAGAGTCTCAGGTAAGGTGGTGCCAGTGCAAATATGTTCTCCCAGAAGTGTTGGGGTGACCTGGAGTTGGAAGGTGGGGATGTCATCCTGCAAGATCTAAGCAAAGGGAATGGTGCTGATGATTTTGATGTTGAGGGCTTCTGGGTTGATGGTATCAGGCATTGGGGATGCTGTGATGGGGGCTGGGATTGTCTGGGTTTGAGCAGTGTAGTTTGGGCCCTTGTACTGGTTGTAGGGAATGTTGGGGGGAAGCTGTCTGGATGTGCCTACAGGAGTTCAGAGAGCAGGGGTGTTTCTTCCTCCTCTCCAGAATCATCTTTAGGCAATGTGGGGTTTCCAGTGGCTCCAGTATTGCTGGAGGCCCAATTGGAGTCACCAAGGTCATGAGGGGAGTAGGGATGGAGAGTGATGGCAGCTGCCAGGCAAGCTTCAGGGCTGGAGAACCACATGGTGAGGTTCTTCCAGTCAATGTCAGGATTGACATCATGCAGGCAACAGAGTTCAAGCATGATTGGGGTCACCTCTAGGAGTTGAGTGACAAGGAGGTGGGTTGGAAATTGCAGGCCATTGTCAAGTGTGAGGGAGCCAGGATGGAATTTGGCAATCCCAGCAGTAGCAGATCTTCTGTCAAACAGCTGTAACTCCAAAGGCATGTCAAGGAATTCCTGGGGAAGGTCAAGCTGATTGCTGATAAAGGTTCCAGAGGCTCCACTGTTGACAAGGGTGTGGAGGACAACAGAGGAGTTGCCAAGGCAGGCATTAATGATGAATGATTGTGCAGATCAGGAGCAGAGCCACAGAGGAGTTTGGGAAATGTCAGGGGTAACTCCCAGAACATTGTGAGTGGGGAGGATGTTGAAGGGGACAGGCCCCAGGTTGGGCAAGTTGTCCCAATCAAGGTGGAGGGTGAGACTTAACCAGTGAATACAAGGGTTGGTTGCTTGGAGCCAGGAAAATCCAAGGATGAGAGGGGCAAAGGCATGCAACTTCATGACTAGTAGCCAGAGGTCCTGCTGTTGCCCATTGGCAAAAGTGATCCTTGTCTCTACACAGTGGGTGATGTTGCCTGTGGAGGTCAGATTGCCATTGAAGAGTTTTAGGGGGATTGGGAAGGGAAGGCATCAGGGAGATTGTGGAGCAAGGGCTACCAGGAATTTGTCAATGAAGTTGTCTGTTGCACTACTGTCAATCAGGGTAGGCATGGGGTCAGAGGTGAAGGGGAGGGTGGTATGGAGAAGGAGATTGTGGGCAGAATGCAAGAAGAGATGAGTGGGGAGGATGTCTGGGGCAGTTACCATTGCATAGAAAAAAGTAGCTGAGGCAGAAAAGACATTGGAGTCTGATCCACAATTTAGTGCATCTTTGGGACCTAAACTGCTGGGTTGTTTTCCATGAACTGATAGTCACAGTCTTGCTCATCAATGGTCCAGATGGCATGTCTTATCACTTGATGTTTAGGGCAATTGTTGATGAAATGACTCTGCTCACCACACAGAATATATGCTTCTTCCTTCTATCAATGTGCCTGGGTTTCCATTGGGATGTTGATTCAGGGCTGGTCCCTGATCCAATTGATGCACAGGGCCTCCTGATTGTTTGTGGGGTCCAGGGAATTGTCTGGGTCCAGGGAATTGTCTGGGTCCAGGGAATTGTCTGGGTCCAGGGAATTGTCTGGGTCCAGGGAATTGTCTGGGTCCAGGGAATTGTCTGGGTCCAGGGAATTGTCTGGGTCCAGGGAATTGTCTGGGTCCAGGGAATTGTCTGGGTCCAGGGAATTGTCTGGGTCCAGGGAATTGTCTGGGTCCAGGGAATTGTCAGGTTCAGGGTCCAGAGGGCCTGGAGCATTGCAGAGATTGGTGGCATTAAGTTGGGTGGATAATCAAGGTCTGGGATTCTAAGGGGTGTTAACTAGACCTTGTCCAGGGGAGAACCAGGGTACAGGGTTAGCAGGTGTTGTGGGAGTGGTGGTTCAGAAGTTGTTGGTTGCTCCAGGTTGCCAACTTGGGTTGCCAGATGGATTCTAGTTGTTCCATGGGCCTTGATTCTCACTCTAGGTCTTCCCAATAGTGCTGATTGATCTGGGTGACAAGTGCCTTGTATCTGTTATATGTGGGTTGTTTGAGTGCAAGGCAGAAGACATCCTTAATCCATTGTGGGAGGGTGCGGCGAAGGGCAAACCAGAGAGCATTGTAGTTCCAGCCAGTCTTGTAGGCCTCCTGTTCAAACCAAATGATAAAGGTCATCAATTATTTGTTGTTGCACATCCAAGGGTTGTAGAGGTTTTCTTTTGCCTCTGCTATAGTGTCAAATACTCTGAACTTACTGGAGAATTCCTGTGTAAAGGCAGGCCAATTTGAGAGTACTGGGTTGTTGGGGTCAAACCAGAACAATGCTATGTAGTGGTCAAAGGCAATGCCTTGTAAGTAGGAGGTGGCAAAGGCTACTTGTGAGCTCTCAAGCTGGAAAGTGATGGGCTTAGCTTGGAAGATTGTAAGACATTGTATCAGGAATGTCCACCATTTCCAGGGGTCTCAGCCATTAAAGGGTTCCAGTTTCTAAATGTTGAGCTTCTCTTTCCAGGCCAGTGTGTCATGTGTGTCATCCTGGGCATTTTGGGTTTGGTGTGGGAGTCCAGCATTGTAATAGTAATAGTAGTTGTTCCCACCTCCATGCTGAGGGAGAAAGTTATCCATGGCCAGGCCCCATCCACCAGGAAGTCTGCCATTGGAAGGTCTGCCATTAGGAGGTCTACTGCCAGGGTTCAGGCCAATGTTGCCCAGGAGTGGTCCCAGAGCCCAGCAAGGAGGAGGGGGTCCTCTAGGGGTTGATAATCCAAGATTGTTGATGTTGGCATGGTGGTCAGGCAAGGAGATAGGTGGGGGTTGGGGTAGCACAGAGGGAGGGATTGCCCTAGAGGCTCTGGAGCCAAAAGGCTGCCAAAGAGGGGGCAGGGGGTTTTTTATAGGGGTGGGGCAGGATGTATTACTAGGAGGGATGGAAGTCAACATGGGGGGGTCAGTCCCTGAGGAGCTTGGGAGCTTCTTCTCAAGGGGCAGGTTCCCCACTGGGGTTCTCTAGTTTATTGATGTAAAAAAGGGTGTGGGTGGAAGTGAGGTTGCCATTGGGAGGAGAGGGTAGGGGGGTTTCTGAATGGGACATTCAGGTTTAGTAAGCTGGTTCCAGGTGCAGAAGGTCCTGGGGGCAAGCAGAGAGGGCCAGAGTGTGAGTGGTAGGCTGGTTAAATAATCCCTTAGCAGGGTTGAGGGATCTCAAGATGTTGGATGCGGCATTGAGCTCTTCCTGTTGTTGAGCAATGGGAGTCAGGGCCTAAGGGGTCTTCAAAGTGACAGGAGTTTGGACTGGTGTATATTTTGTCAACCAGTGCATAGAGTTCTTCCCAGAAGCTAGCATTAATTCCAAGGGTGCTCCTGATATTTTTAGAAAGATTACCTTGTTGGTAGTGCTTGTAAAAGTCTAGGAGGTGATCTGCCCAGATCTCCAGTGTTTCCATGATGTTTTAGTGTCCCAGACTAACAAGGAGAGTTCTTGTTCTCTTGGCAAATTCCACAGAAGCTAGGCAGGGCAAGCAGAGGACCTCATCATATTGTTGAACATAGGCTTCAACTCTTTGCTGCCTAGGAGAGGGTGGGGCTTGGATGGGGGGGGCAGTGGAGAGTTGAGGCCATGGGGAGAAATATCTGTCAAGCTATTCTGGGGGAACCAGGGCCACAGCAGGAGTAAGGTAGGCATAGTAGGCCCTAGGGGAAAAAGCCAAGGGAGCTGGGGCCATGGGTGCCCAAGGAGCCAGCAGGGTTTCAGGCTGTAGGCAGGGGTAGGTCCCTTTAATGGGGTGCAGCAAGAGGTGGCACCAGTCTGAAGGTGGGCCCTGACTAATGGATGGGCTATAGGGAGCATAGTTTAGTTCTGGGGCCCAGTACTACAGGGTAGCTGTGACATAGTGGTTGGGCATCGAATACAATGGGGGATAGTAGGAGTTAGGGACTGGCCTACTATAATAGTCAGTTAGGTAACTGGTAGGTGAGTATGTGGGACTGTAGTTAGACATTGGGAATGGAGTAAGGGGAGAGTCTTGATATTATGTCAGGTTTTGCTGACCTGGGGGCTCAGCTACACTGGGCAAGTCCCTTACTAGGCAGACATGACATCTAAACCTATGATCTCTAACTCTGGTGAGCTCTGAAAGAGTGAAACAGGGTGGGGAAAGGAGATAGCAGAGATCTGGAGAGGTCCAGGATGTTCCTGTAAATCCTATGAGAAGTGGAGTGATTGGGCAAATAGAAGGCACATGCAGTGCAGAGCTCTGGAGTAATAGCAACAAACTCAGCAAGTCCAGGTTATGAGTACAGGGAGTCCTGGAAGTTGAGACAAGGCAAGAGATGTGAACAAGATGAGATGAGACTTTAGGAAACAGATGAGAGACTGAAAATGGAAACTGATAAGATTGAGACTGATAAGATGGAAACAGATGCAATCACAAGAGAAATTGGATTCAATAAGATGATATGGAACAGAGAGATGGATACACAAGAGATGTAACAAACACAAGAATGTAGGTAATATTAAGACTACCTAGCTACTACTATGCCATGGCTTAAGTATCTGCAGGGAGAACTCCTCTGGGATTGCAGGTCTGGGGCCAGGTTGTGTGGGCAGGTCTTGGGTACAGTCATTTGAGGCATTCCAAGACTGGCTAGTTGATGGCAGTTTTGCATTAATACATAACTGTGATGTGTGCTGGGGCAGGGGGACTTACCTGGAGTCTGAGGGAATCTTGGGGCAATCACAGGGACTGCCAGAGAAGTGTTAGGGTTCTGGAGAAGCCTTGGGAGTTGCCAGAGCAGGTGCCAGGGATAGGAGGGTGTTGTGGATGTTGGGGGCAAGGGGGAGTGTGTTCCAGGCTTGCTGGGGTGGTTCAGGGGAGGTCTGGGGTCTGGCAGGGGTTCAGAGATGGGTTGTAACAGGTGGAAGCACACTCAGTCTTCATGTATGACAGTATCCAAGCTATATCCAGTGCATCAGAGTCAAAGACATCTCTACTAAGGTGAATATAGGTGATACAAGACTAGAGGAAATGCTCTCTGCTGGAGCAGTCACCACCATACATGTCTGGGAGCATGAGATGGGGGATTCATGCTTGGGGGTTTATCAGAGCTGCTAGAAAGACTACTGGAGCTGACAAGAGTGGTTTCACTGCTGGGAGGAGGGCATGGAGGTAGGGGGCAGGTGCTCTAGTAGTGCCTGAAGGGATTGGAAAGTGAGCTTGATGGGATGGTCAAGGGTAGAGAGTTCAGTCATGTGATAAGTAAGGGAAGATTGGGTCAATTGCACCTGGCTCTCTAGGTGTAGCAGACAAGTCCAGGCCTTGTCTTGAGGGGCTTGGGCCTCTGAGAGTGTCTGGGTTGGTGACCTGAGACATAGAATTTTATAGGTGCTTAAGCCTGGTGGAGAAGCAACAAATAGGAGGCTTAGGAACTCCATGCAAGCTATGAGGGGCTCCCAAACTAGGATATGGAGACTTATTCTGCTGTAAGGGTGACTTCCAGGAGCAATGGCTAAATCACACAGTTAATAGAGGGAAATCTAAAGTATATTAGAAATGGTAACTGACAATACAAATAGTAACTAATCACCTAGCAGAGGGGAATCTGAAGAGAACAAGTCTAAGGATCCCCACTGCTCAGTGCAGCACATCAGTTGGCAGTGGAGGCATGGAAACAACTATACAGATGACTGGAGCCAACTCTAACCTCAGAAAAGTGCTCAACAAGAGTTTATGCCAAGTTCTGGAGGTTTCTGAAAAAGGAGAATGACCCTCAGAGATCTCTGAAGATCTGGAGAGCACCCTGAAGGTGTTGAACAAGCCTTGAGGAAGGAGAGTGGGTCCAGGAGAGTTAGCATAGGTTGGGTGTGGAGGTCAGAAATTTAAGTGCTCTAACAGTCATAGAACTTGCACCATCTCTAGCATTACTGACTGATTGGCTAGTAGTAGTTAGCCTCTCATAATCATTGGGCCTTATTTCCTCTTTAGTCTTATTGTTAGTCATTACTGCTTAGCATACCCAGGCCACTTACCATATATAGCATTAGTCACAGATGTAATATATAAGTTGGTCAGCAGGATAGAATATCATCTGACCAAACAATAGCAGTGTTTGTCTGGTCTATCCATTGAACTGACTGTAAGAACTCTAGCATTGCTTTTGTTAGATTAGCATGTTACACTCACTCCTTGCCTAACTCTTAGCCACTATTGTGCTCCTTTGACTCTTGCTTATTGCTTGTGTTGGCTGGCTTCTGCAGATAAGTCTGCAGTAGTGTTTGTCCCCTCATAGTGTCACTCTAATCAATAATTATTAGCATTGATCAATCCTGCAATAGCTCAATACACATTTTGATGTGTGTTTGATGTAGTGTAGCTGGGAGCTGGGTGTAGGAGGCCAGAGTGATCAGGTGACCAAAGTGGTCCATAGTACAAACTGCAGGGGACTAGTATTAGGGTATTGTCTAATATGCCATTGAGTATCTGATGAGCATGAGGAATTTAGATAATAGCAGGTCCAAGAACCTGGGGGCTCACCTCTGAGAGCAAGAATCCACTTGTCAGTTAGTTTGATGATTGGAGCAGAACATACTGTCAGGGGACTTCCATGTCCAAACCTCCTATTCTGACCTACAACAACTCCCCATGATCCAATCTTCTTCTCCAAAGCTCACACCACACTTCTAGGGCCTCTGCCAAATCTCCAGAGATCTCCAGAGGTCATTCTCCTTTTCAGAAAACCTCCAGAACTTTCTATACTTCCTTTTCAAGCATTGCCTGAGGGTTAGGGTTAGCTCCAGTCATTTGTACAGTCATTCTCACACCTCTGCTGCCATTGATGCACTACACTGAGCAGCAGAGATCCTTAGACTTGTTCTCTTCAGATTCTTCTCTGCTAGGTGATTAGTTACTATTTGTATCATCAGTTATCTTTTTTAATATACTTTGGATTCTTCTTTACTAGCTGCATGATTTAGCCATCACTCCTGAAGGTCACCCTTATAGCAGAACAAGTCTCCAAATCCTGGTCTGAAAGCCTCTCATAGCCTGCATGGAGTTCCTGAGCCTCCTATCTGTTGCTTCCTCACCAGGCTTAAGCACCCACAAAATTCTATGTCTCAGCTCACTAACCCAGACACTCCCTCAGAGGCTCCAGCTCCTCAAGACAAGGCCTGGACTTGTCTGCTACACCTAGAGAGCTAGGTGCAAGTAACCCAATCTTCTCTCACCTATCACACAACTGAACTCTTCACCCTTTACCAAACCACCAAGCTCATTTCCCAATCCCTTCAGGCACTACTAGAGCACCTGCCCCCTACCTCCATGCCCTCCTCCCAGCAGTGAAACCACTCCTGTCAGCTCCAGTAGTCTTTCTAGCAGCTCTGGTAAACCCCCAAGCATGGATCCTCCATCTCATGCTCCCAGACATATATGGTGGTGACTGCTCCAGCAGAGAGTGTTTCCTCTAGTCCTATATCACCTATATTCCTCTTAGCAGAGGTGCCTTTAACTCTGATGTGCTAAAAATAGCTTGGGTACTGTCATACATGAAGACTGGGCATGCCTCCACCTATGTGCTATGGGTGTTTTGATGCTCTGGAGGTGTCAGAAGCTTTTACAGATTGAGCTGCCTTTGCAAAGGACTTTCAGGTGGAGTTCTTCTCAATTGAATCCACCAAAACTTCTGCTCTAGCACTACACAACTGAGAGCAGTATGGACAAGGAAAACAGATGCTGGACAAGTATATCAATTTCTTCCAGGCATTAGTTAAGCAAGCAGCCTACCTCGACAGTCTCCAACTCTGCCTCACATTCCAGGATGGCCTGCATCCTGCACTACTAGAACATATCAACAACTTTGCTGAGAGCTGTCTAGACAACAAGCAGATTGCCTCCTAGTATAAGGTGGCCTAGAATCAGTGGCAGCTCATGGAGGTTTAATGGGAGCTATGCTGCATGCACTTGACTCATTGCTACACTTATGCCACTACTCCCTAGTATCCTGCTCCTGTACTGCCAGCATCTACTCCAGCTCCAGCTACCCCTACAATGTGACCTTTGCTGGCAGGCTTATCCACATAGCAACCCTTGCCACTGGGCATCCCCATGGATGTCAATGCCATCCAACAGCCCCACTCTACACTACTACTATGCCAGAGGTGCAAAAAACCAGGGCACTTTGCACAACACTGCTTGTTGGGTCTTGAGGTACATTACCTCTCCACAGCCAAGCAGGAGGAGCTCCTCCTGCAACTGTTGGCCAAGAAGGACACCATTGGAGATCTCTCACTAGATGAGCCAGCACCAAAGTTGACCCCAAAGGAGAGTGGTGCTTGTGCCCTCCTTCCAGGCTTAGAGGAGGATTTTTAGTCAAGTGACAGATAAGATGTATGCCTCTATCACTGGGTACTAACATGTTCACATGTCTATTAGTAGAAAAGGAAATTGCTCTTCTCAATATTGATGATTCTAAGACAAAAGAAGCTTAGTCTTCCCCTCCAGACATACAAACACCCACTCTAGACCCCAAGCCAAGCTCTCCAAGACCAGTTAGGCTCCATCCATATCACCATGTCTAGGAATGCTGACTGCTCCAGCAGTATGTAGTGACCACAAACCCTTCAGCAAACTCCTTGTGCCTCAGTGTGGAGATCAAGACCATAGACACTCAGCAAACCTGTGGAATCATTGCCCTCCTAGATAGCAGAGCAACAGAGCTGTTCTTGGACTCAGAGTTTATGAAGTCTCACAGCTTGACCTTGCAGCTGCTTTCCAAGCCCATTCCAGTATTCAATATTGACAGAATGCCCAACAAAGCAGATGTCATCAGCCCCATGGTAGATTCTGTCCTCCACTACCAGAACTACAGCAAGTGCATAATCTTTGCCATCACCAGCCTAAGCAAGCAGGACATAATCCTTGGTTTCATCTGGCTCCAGGAGCACAACCCCAAAGTAAATTGGGCCTGGGGTGAGGTAACCATGAGCCAGTGCTCCCAAAGGTGCTCCACCTGTGCCACTGAGGTCAAGGAACAATGCCAGGCTGAGGTTCAAGAGCATGTGGCCATTTGGGCTTGCCATGCTGGCCATCTCTCCTTTGCCAATCTAGACCTTCTGGACCCCCTGCCCCTGGCATTCCCCTGTAGAGAGGCTCTCTATAGGGACAACCAGAGGAGCAGCAGGGCTCAGGAGGAGGAACTAGGAGGAGAGTTCTGTGGCTTGTGACAAGACAGTGGATGTTGAAGACCAGATATATGCCACCACCCTGTGCTCCCCACCCTCTATTGTGGAGATCCAGGCTAGCCAGACCACCCCCCAGCAGCTGGTTCAGGCCTTCACTGCAAACTCTGCACCCCAGGCATTCTGGAACATCATACCTCCATATCTCCATGCATTCAAGGATGTGTTCTCTAAGGCCTTCTTTGACTCACTCCCAGAGTGTAAGCAGTGGGACCATGCCATCAAATTAATGCCAGACTCCAAGCCTATAAGCTGTAAGGTCTACCCATTAGTGCTGAAGGAGCAGGACAAGCTCAATGCCTTCCTGCAGGAGAAACTGGACTCTGGTTGTATCTGCCCCTTCCAACCCCCAATGGCTTCTCCAGTCTTCTTCATCAAAAGGAAGGATGGCCCCCTCCACATCTACACCAAAACATTGGAAGAGCACTGCCAGATCATGCACATCATCTTGGAACATCTCTGCCTTCATCAGCTCTACCTCAAATTGGAGAAATCTGAGTTTGAGCAGACCCAGATTGAGCATCTTGGGTTGATCATCTTGCATGGAGCTGCAGAGATGGACCCAGTGAAAGTGGCAGGTGTTGCAGAGTGGCCAGAGCTCAAGAACAAGAAGGAATTGCAGGCCTTCCTAGGCTTCACTAACTTCTACCAAAGGTTCATCCAGGATTTCTCCCATTATGCCTGACCACTGTTTGACCTCACCACAAAGAATGCTGCCTAGAGCTGGGGTCCCCTAGAGCAGATGGCTTTTGACAATCTCAAGCATGCTGTTACCTCTGGACCTGTCCTCCTCTTCCCAGACAACAACTCTTCCTTCTAAGTGGAAGCCAACAGCTCCAACTTTGCTACCAAAGCTGTTTTATCACAACAATTCTGGGAGGACAGGAAATGGCATCCAGTGGCCTTCTACTCCAAAAGCCTAAACATGGTGGAGTGCAATTACAAGATCCATGATAAGGAGATGTTGGACATTATCTGGTCCTTCAACAAGTGGCAATATTTCCTGGAGGAGGCATAGCATGACTTCAAAGTGTGGACAGATCACAAGAACCTCAAGTACTTCTAAATGGCCAAGAAGCCCAATTGCTGGCAGATCCAATGGTCTCTCTACCTAGCCAACTTTGATTTCTTGCTGCATCACAAGCTAGGCCAGAGTATGGGAAAGCCAGATGCCCTGTCCTGGAAAGCAGACCACAGCACCAGGGAAGATGACAACAGTAACATAGACCATTTGGCATAAAAGCTAGGACAGTCTGCAGGAAGAACTCATTGCTCAAGCAGCCAGGGTGCTTAAATCTGGACATACTACTGGCACCAAGTCCATCCATGCAGACAAATGGGCCCTCCACAATGAACTCCTGACCTTCTAGGACTGCATCTATATGCCCAACAACCCAGAGCTCTGCCAGAGGATTATAGAGCAACATCATGACTCCTGGATTGTGGGACACCCTGGCTGATAGAAAACATTGGAGCTAGTGTCTCAGAACTACTGGTGGCCCTGGATGTCCTGGTATATTGGGTCCTACACTAGTACATGCAATCTCTGCCTCTGGACCAAGGCCCAATGCTGCCTGTCCTCCAAACAGCTCCATCCCCTACCCATCCCCATAGAGCAATGAAGCATTGCCTCAGTGGACTTCATTGTAGAGCTCCCTGACACCCACAGTTACAATGCCATCATAGTAGTGGTGGACCTCTGTAGCAAGTGAGCACACTTCATTCCTACTCACACCACTTGCTCTGCCATGGGTGCTTTCTACTTACACCACTTGCTCTGCTATGGGTGCTGCTAACCTATACTAGAAGAACATCTGGAAGCTCCATGGCCTCTCTGATGCCTACATGTCTAACCAGAGTCCACAATTTGTGGTGGACTTCACCTAGAAGCTCTACTGACTACTTAACATGAAGCTTCACACCTCCACTGCCTACCACCTACAGTCTGATGGCCAGACCAAACATGTGAACCAGGAACTCAAGCAATATCTCCACCTCTTCTGCAATGAGTGCTAGGATGACTGGGTCAAACTCCTTCCCAACACCAAGTTTCAGTATACAACAACCATGTTCACATGGCCACTCAAGTTTTGCCCTTCTTCCTGGACACTGGACATCACCCATGCATAGGCTTCAAACCCTGGACCCAACCTTTGGAGAATGAAGCCATGAATGAGTTTATAAATCAGATAAAGATCATACAAGAGAAAGCCCAGGCACCTCTGGCAAAGGCAAAGGACAACATGGCACAATATTACAACTATGGAAGGACCCTGGCACCCAAGTACCAGCCTAGAGATCAAGTCTACCTGGACACTTCCAATATTACAACCACCTGACCATTGAAAAAGCTCTCACACCAACTACTAGGACCCTTCATGGTAGAATGGCAGGTAGGACCCCTAGCTTATCAACTCCAGCTTCCTGCCAGAGCTTCATCTGGTATTCAATGTGGTCAAAGTAAAACCAGCCCCAGCAGACCCTATTTCAGGGCAATGCCCAGCAGCTCAACCACCCCTGGTAGTGGTCAACAACAATAAGGAGTATGAGGTGGAGGAGATCTTGGATAGTTGCCTATTCTAGCAGCAGCTACAATACAAGGTGGAGTGGAAGGGCTACAGAATTGAGGACATCTCCTGGGAACCCTGGGAGAGCATGCATGCACCCAGACACACCTCAAGCCATGCAAGGCATCTATCCCATCTCACCAGTTGACCGGGCAATCCAGAACTTCTTCTACCCTACATGTCAAGATGCCACATGCTAGAGGGGGGGTGATGTTAGGGAACTTCCATGTCTAAACCTCCTATTCCAACCTACAATGACTCCCCATGACCCAATCTTCTTCCCTAAGGCTTGTGCTACACCCCAGGGCTCCCACTAGATCCCCAGAGGTTATTCTCCTTTTCAGGAAACCTCTGGAACTTTCTGTACTTCCTTTTCAAGCATTGCCTGAGGGTTAGGGTTAGCTCCAGTCATCTATACAGTTGTTCTCATGCCTCTGCCACCATTGATGCACCACACTGAGCAGTGGGGATTCTTAGACTTGTTCTCCTTTGATTCCTCCCTGCTAGGTGATTACTTACCATTGTATTGTTGATCACCATTCCTAATATACTTTGGATTCCCCTCTGCTAGCTGCATGATTTAGCCATTGCTCCTGGAGGTTGCCCTTACACATACAGTCACTCTGAGAATGATCCAGAGGTTAGGTGAGAGTTCTGAGGAGGTTATGTCATAGGCAGAGGCTTCTGAAGCCCATGGGAATATTTTAAGGACTGAGGGAAGTATGCCAGAGAGAGAAAAGAAGAAGAGATAGAATTTGAGAAAGAGAAAGAGAAGACAAGAAGGAGAAAGGAATAAGGAAAGATTGGCAATATCTAGACTGGCTAATGATTATGGTGGGGTCATAAATATATACTCAGAGTTCTTGAGGAGAGCTGGCAGGAGGAGTTTTATGGGAGGATGAGGCCCACATTGATCAGGGGTGGTTGCCAGGTCCAGGGATCATTGAGACCAGTGATTCAATGATGCATAGGGCATGAGCAGGGTGTGAGGCAGCAGGCTTGGAGTTTGGCAGGGGGTGGTGGTGACAACCAGGGAGACAGGGTGAAATTAGTGGGGTCTTGACAGTTGCCCTTCAGAATTTTAATTGTCAATGTTCTTGGGGCAGTCTGTTTTTTTGTAATTGCCTGTGCATCTTTGACAGACATGTCCATAGTAGCAGTTTCCACTGAAACTGCATCCAGCAATTGTATTCTACTTTCTGAATATACCTCTTAGTCTGATACCTCATGTACTGCCACTTGATTTAGTGAAGGTTCCTTCATTGCTTGCTCTTTTACATCATTCTTCACAAAAGCTGATTCCACTGGAATTGAGAATGGTATCCTGCAGGCCATCAAATCAAGCTCTGTCAGTGAGCAGTATCTTGGCTCCTGCTCCCACTTGAGCTCTGACAGCTTTGTCAAATTCAATGACACAGGCATGCAAGTTGGAGGGTTTTGCTGAGAAGAGACTGACAATATATCAATAGTGGTTGCTCCACTTGCCTTTGCAATTTGGCCATCCAAACCCAAGCACCTCTTCATGCAAGTTTGCTGTGGACAGTCCATTGCCTATGGTCCTCAACCTCTCTAACTAGATTGCTGTGATTAAGGATGATTTTGTGGTCTCTGATGCATCCTTGATTTTCTTTAGGAGCCCCAATATGGTGGATAGTGCTATATATTGCATTGAAGTCTGTGAGACCTCCTCTAATGAACATTTCCCATTGCAGTATTGGGAAATTACAAGGTGCTGTTCAGGATACTGTGATGTGACATTTAACTTCAGGAGGGTTTTTGAGGTATAGTCAAGGAGTCTTTGGTTCTTGAGACACATGGGATCTTCAATCTCTTGAGCAAGCTTTTCTTCAGAGTGCCAGGGTAATTCACTTTTTTAAATCTTCTGTTTCTTTGTTGTCTGTTTGTTTGTATCAAATGGGATTTAGTGGAGGTCTCCCCTTTGTTTTGGCTTCTTCCTGAAGTGGTTCAAACCAGTTCATCTTGATGAGCTCTGGTATCTGGTTCTCCATCTTCTGGATTGGCAATTCCAATCCTCTTCTGTTATTGTTATCCTGTTGAGAAGGCTGTTATTTGCTCCTGAATTCATCCTGTCAGTCTTGGTTCTTTTCTGCCTTTTCTTGATCAGAGGCTCACTAAAATTTCTCTTGTTCTTTCTTTTCAATGACATAAGCAAGGCAAGATAAAGCAAGGCAAGGCAAGTCATGAAAGATTCTCTCTAGAATTTCTCATAGACTAGATTTGTTGATGGTGCCCATGATTCTGGTGATGGATTCACCTTCCTCCAGACAGTCAAGTAGTGTTCTCTCTTAGTGGGGATCTCCCACCTGAGGGGAAGTCAACATGATAGCTCAAAGATAATGTTTCAGTAATGTGAGGGACACAAAGGACCAATTGCAAAGTGTATATAGCAAAATAAAAAAAGTAGCCAGTCACAAAGAAACTAAGGAACAATCTCTGAGATAATATGTCCTTAAGAGACTGTATGTCTCAACCCTGCTAGGTTTTAAAACTATGCCAATCAAAGCCCTGGAAGTCAACATGTTGATACTGCCCATTGAAATGACAATGGACTGGACAGTAGACAGGTACACCAACAGACTACACAGATTAAGGAGGACAAGCCCAGTGATTGAGTGACTGCCAGAGGTGTGGAGACAGCTAGAACAGCAGACCTTCCCACCCCCATTCCCATCTAGAAGACATCCAAGCAAAAAGGCAGTGCAAAAACTCAACCAACTCCAGAGAATAGAAAGGCACATGTACAAGCCAATGGAGGGTGAGAACATAGATCAATTGATCTCACCACCCTGGCAAAAGATGGTGACCAACTTAGGCCAAAGGTTGACAGTCACAGGAGTCCCAAAGAAAGCCAAAAAGAAGGAAGAAGCAAAATGGCACAACAAGAGACTGCAAGACATGAAAATGGACCCAACACATGTCATTGTATACTCAGATGGCTCAATGCATAAAAGCAACCAGATTGGAAGCAAGTCAGTAGGCTGGGGAATAATAGATTTTTATAAGGGGGGAAAGGTGTTCAAGGAGAGGGGAGGCCTAGGCAGTAAGGTGGATGTGTATGATGCCAAACTAACAGGCATAGCTAGAGCAGTCAGAGCAGCTTCAAGATTCTTGAGAACAGGATGACAGATCAAACACATTCACATCTTTGCAGATAATATGGCAGCAGTCATGTTGGCCTATGAACCAAAACTAAAACCTGGACAGTTGCACATGATGATCATTATCACACCATGGACAGATTCCTACAGGAGGAGGACAAGAGGTCAGTGAGCATCAAATGGTGCCTAGGCCATGAAGGAGTAAAGGGAAATGAATGTGCAGATGAAGAAGCCAAAGAGGGTTCTGAGATTTGGACACCAGACTACATGACATACACAAATGCCAAGAGAAAAGCAAGGAGAGAATGCTGGAAAGGTAGATCAAGGAATGGTGGAGGGCACCCTGAGCAGGTGGCTTTGCCATTGCAAACAATCTGACCTTGAGATGGAAACCAAGGGAACATGTAATCCACACACCGAGGGAGTTATTCAGAAAGCTTACTCAGTGCAGGACAAAACATGCTTTCATAGGTGAGTACTATGCTAAATTTGTACCTGACAAAAGCATAGGGTGTAAGTGCAGCAAGAGATTCCAGACCTCAGAGCACATCATAAAAAGCTGCCCAAAATACAAAGAACACTGAGGCATTCTAAGGAATGTGGATGAACAGCTGGAGCTAGGCATCCTGCTGGGAACAAAGTAGGGCCTCAAAGTGATGGTGTAATTCCTGGAGAAAACCAGTGCACACACAAAGAATGGAGAAACATAGTTGCAGGGCATTGTGGAAAATGATGAAGAAGAGGGAAGTTGGTGGGAGAGGATGAAAAGAGCCAGGGAAGAGGGGGATGCAGAAGATGGAGGGTGGACAGGTAGCTGACAGGGAGGAGAGGGAGACAAAGGGAGTGGGAGGGAGAGAGAGAGGGACAACATGGAAATAGACACAAAAGAAAAAAGGAAAACACAAGGGGGTGAAGTGTGGAACCACATACCACAGGAGGTCAAGACACCCCGCATACACAAAGAAGCAGGAAGACAGATCACACAATAGGCTCTGCCACAAGCCATCATCCAGTCTCCCCATAGAATACCCAAGAACCTTAGTCCTTACTGACTTACTTTGTGACATGACTGGGCATTATACCCGCCACACAAGACTCTGAGAAGAGAGTTCTACTACCAATCATTATACAATCACCACTACACCACGACGTACACCATTACTTACTATTGGCGTAGAGTTACTACTTTACCCCCGCCTCTTAGCCCGGCAGAGTGGCTTGCCGGCGGTGTAAACAGAGATCATTCATTAGATAGAATCACGTGAACTACGGCGACCTGGGTCTCCGTAAAAGCGGGCTTTAACACAATTAAGGTTGCTACATTTTTGCTTTGTACATACTACACGCTAAATTTACATTAATTGGTATTTAGTCCATTTCTTCGATCTGGATATCGTCGTCGTCGTCAAGGTCGTCAATGTCCATGCCATCCTCTCCAGATGTCCCCTCGTGATTGGGTATAATTTCCAGCCGATTATGGGGCCCATCAAACCGTACCCGTACCGTTTCATCGTCGCGAATGCGATCCGAAAGGAGCATCACCGACAACGGATTAAGAAGCTCACTTTGTATAGCTCGGTTGAGGGGACGAGCACCATAGGCACTCGAATATCCTACAGACATCATATAGTTCTTGCTCTCGCTGTCGATGTCGAGTTTGATCTTCCGATCTGCGAGGCGATCCTCCACTTCTCTCAACCGAAGATCAACAATCTTCAGAATGTGCTGACGAGATAAAGCACGCTGAAATAGGGTATCAGTGTATATTGATTGATTATCTAATTGCATATACTCACGAAAACAATGATTTCGTCTATCCTGTTGACAAATTCTGGAGGAAAGTGTGCTTGTATTGCACACATCACCAAAGACTTAGTCTCCGGGCTCACTGCCCCTTCGCCCATATCATTGAGATAAGATGCACCGAGATTGGAAGTCATAATGATGACAGTGTTTCGGAAATCGACTACCCTGCCCTGGCCGTCTGTTAGACGACCATCGTCGAGGACTTGCAGGAACAGAGTAACAAACTCCCGGCACGCCTTTTCAACCTCATCCACCAGGACAATGGAGTATGGCTTCCGCCTCACATATTCTGTGAGTTGCCCGCCAGCATCATAGCCCACGTACCCTGGAGGCGAACCGATGAGGCGCGAAATTGAATGCTTTTCAGAATACTCGGAGCCATCAATCCTAATCATTGCATCGGGTGAATCAAATAAAAGTGTCGCGAGCTGAGACAGAAAATTTCAATATCAGATCCATCATCGCATTGAAACTGAAATCTCACCGTTTTTGCAAGTAGTGTCTTTCCTGTTCCAGAAGGGCCAGCCATCAAGAAGCTTGCTACTGGTCTGTTCGGGTTGCGAAGCCCGCTCCTCGACAATCGTATGGCGTTGGCGACTGCTTTGACGGCGTCGTTCTGGCCGACAACGCTGTTACCCAACACCTTGTCCATCTTCAATAATTTCTCGCGTTCTGTGGAAACCAGCCGGGTGACTGGAATGGACGTCCATCTTGCAACAATCTCGGCAATTTGCTCTGATGTGACGGTGTCAGCGCCACCACCAGCCACAGCATCATCTGCAGCTTTCTTGACCTCCAACTTTTTTTCGAGACGAGATTGAAGATCGGGGATTGCATAGTATTTCAGGTCGGAGGCAGTCTGAAGATCACGTCTAGTTCACATAGACATGAGTCCAAATTGACAAAATCAAACAAAAAAAATGACGACTGACCTACGTTCAGCGTCCTCGAATTTAACATTCAAATCCTCGATCTTCCTCCTCAACTCGTTTATCTCGTCACCCAATTTTTTCTCGTTTTCATAAGCGGCTCTCAAGGGTTGAAGTTTCTCCTCCACCTCTGAGATGGCCTTGCGTGCAGACTGCAGGCGCTCCTTGCTGGCCGCGTCCTTCTCACGTTCCAGAGCGTGTATTTCAACCTCCAGTTCAAGCTTGTGGCGTTGCAATTTGTCTATTTCTTCAGGCTCCGTTTCCCGCGTTACACGAACGCTGGGGACAGGTTCAGTATCAGCCAATTGAAATTACGATTCAACACTAACCTAGCACATGCTTCATCAACAAGATCAATCGCCGAATCTGGCAGTCGCCTGGATGTCAAGTAACGATGTGCAAGTTGCGCAGCGGATATGAGGGCACCATCGAGAATGCGTACACCGTGATGGACCTCATACTTTTCACGAATGCCGCGGAGAATGCTGATGGCTTCTGGTACTGAAGGCTCGTTGACGATTACCTGCGCGAATCGTCGCTCCAAAGCGGCATCGGTTTCGATATATTTCCTGTATTCAGCTAGAGTTGTTGCACCAATACAACGCAGCTTGCCACGAGCGAGAAGTGGTTTGAATAGGTTGGCAGCATCCATGCCGCCACCTTCTCCGCCCCGGCCTGCCATGATGAGATGGAGTTCGTCAATGAAGAGGATGACCCCCGGGCCACCCTCATCAGCGGCTTTTTCTACTTCATTGAGAACTGATTTGATCCGCTCTTCGTATTCTCCTTTGTACTTAGCTCCGGCCATGAGAGCACCCATATCAAGTGAATATAGTCGAGCAATAAGGCTGGCAGGAACATCACGTTTGACGATACGTTGGGCAAGACCTTCCGCAATTGAGGTTTTACCGACTCCAGGTTCACCAATGAGCACAGGGTTATTCTTGGTCCTGATAAATGGTGTGAGACTTTCTCAATGTCGATAAGTCGAGAGAAAACCAACCTTCTGCACAGGATCCGAATAGCACGTCGGATTTCATTGTCTCTGCCAATGACGGGGTCAATTTTGCCCTCTTCAGCCAACGCTGTTAGATCAACAGCATATTTAGACAAGGCGTCAAAGCCTTGTTCAGCAGTTTTCGATTCGACACGACGATTTCCTCGAATTTGATCGATGGCAGTAACGAGACTGGCTTCAGTGAGCCCGAGTTCCTTCAAAAGACCGGATATCGTGGGATCCTTTACGAGAGCTCGAAGTAGATGGTCCTGCGCAATATACGAATCATGCATGGTCTTTTGCAGGCTTTGAGCTTCACGAAGAACTTTCAGCGCAGCAGAACTAAGCGAGGTTTCGTCGGGCGGTGGATTTTGAGTGGGAATGCGGACGATAGCTTTCTGTAACGCGCGTTTCACACCCAACTGAAACGAACACACTAATCAGTGAGGTACAATGGAAAAGACCTGTGCCATACCGGGTCGCCTCCCGCTCTCTGTATTACGGATACAAATAACGGTGTTGGGCTTCCTGAAGTGCGTTGAACACTTCCAGGAATGGCTTCTCCTGCACCCTCATTTATGAGAACAAAAGATATGTGTGCTGGATAAACTGTAAAAGGATTAGAGGGATGACCAAAGGATGAAAAGAACTTAAACACAAAAACCTTGCGCGTTTGCGTAATCTTTGGCGAGTTGGAAGGCATCTGATAGCGATTGCTGGGTTTTGTCAGTGAAGTCGAAGTTGGAAGCCATGTTTGAGGGATGCACGTTCGGAGCGGATGCTTTTATATCACCCTCATTCCAAGACCACAACCGAGTCGAATGTTCTGGATTGACGTCATTGAACAGTCTATCATCACGTGCCAACTCCGGCATTTATGCATGTTAAGTATGGTTTTCCTCGTCAGAACCTCCTGTATTACTTTGCTTTCTCTTCCCTTGTTTCAAATTGTTGATGCACTTTTTATGACGGCCTCTAGAGGGTGAAAGAAGTGGCTTCGACGCGTAGATACTGCTACGACGGGTCGGTCGTGTCCAATTATGATGGAGAAATGATATTCCCAATTTAATAAACTGCAATCTGGGCTCCAATACATCCCTTAGAATTTCTTTTTGAACAACCTACCAGAGCCTAATCAGTAGATAAGAGCCCCGATCGAGGCCTGATCAGTCTAAATTTCGTCTTCAAGTAGAAGTCACTCTGAAGTCACACAACTGGTACGCGATAGGTCTGGATCATGAACGCTATCTTACTAAGTTCTGTTACATACCACAGCACTGATTATCAAGATAAACGTCAAAGCTTAGACTTCAAAGGATTTATATCCAAGTAACGCCACTTACTCGTCTATCAGTACCAAATTGCGTGTAAGAGCAAACAGAATATACTGACCCAAGGGGGCAACCGCTTTACGGTCTCAGATAGAGAGTCAGTAAACTTGGGTACCCGTCTCTCTTTGAAAGAATTGACTCCTTCCTCGGCATCTTTGCTTTTGCCGAGAACACGTATAGCCATCGAATCAAGGAGATGATTCTCCTCAATAGAATCCCCAGGATGCTGGATTAACGCCTTAGTATAGGCTACTGAAGGCTGTGAGGTATTTGACACAAGTTCCTCAGCGAATGCTTTTGCAACCGGGTACACTTCTTGACGCGACGCAATGATCTGCTGATAGAGACCGCAAATGACCGGCGAGTCCGGAGTCACAGTGGCGCCCGTCAAAAGGAGAGAGCTGGCCCGTGAGTGCCCAAGCAGACGAGGTAACAAATAAGTCGATGTCGCTGTCGAGGCAACCTTTCCGTCGGGATATTGGACCTTGAATTTCGATGAGCCACATACCTTCGGCTGCGATCCCGCGGCGGACAAACGGGAAAGTTAGCTTTGCCCCAGCCCAGACGAAACGAAAATCAAAAGGAAGTTGGAAAGCTGTAACCCCTGCTCCAGCCTACAATGATGAGAGATGAGATAACTGAACGGTCACTTCATGGCACATACGGCATGGCCATTCACCGCTGCGATGGTTATCTTACGACATCTGTAGATTATGATGGAAAGGCTACCACCTGAGTCACGATGAGCTGCTAGTCCTCGTTTGTCAGTGCCGGTGTCCGTCATGATGAGTCTCAATTCAGACCATGGTCCCCTTCTTCCTCAGTCTCCTTCTCCCAGAGCAAATCCCAGCCTCCCGAAATGTCGGCCTACAAGAAAGTAGGAGAAAGCACATCAATTTGAGGTCGACATTGAGAGGGAACTCGCGTACACCGGAACAGTAAGCTGGCGCCGATGGGCCCGCAGTTAGGATGATAGCACGGACTCGATCATCCTTGTCGCACAGTTTGAACACTTCTTTCAACTCGAGAAGGATATTTTTGTTGATTGAATTCCTCCTTCATGTTTCATGAGCCTCGCGTGTCATGCGAAACAGGTACTCACTGCTTTGGGCGATTGAGTGTGATTACCACAATAGCTCCCTCCAAGAAAACTATTATGTCCTTGAGTCCTAGGCTGCTATAGTCTGGTAAGATCATAACTCAATTGTCTCGACCTCAAGCTTAAGAATGGAATTCACATGCTCGAACTTGAACTTTGAACACGCGCTCAGAGTATGTAAGCGGGATATTTTACCGAATTCAGTATGGCTAGCGTCGATTTGACGTATTTTTCGAAACGGATGTCATGTTTCAAGGAGTACAGCGATGTTAATGTACCTCTTTCCGTTACATATTTATTTACCCCCTCAGAAAAAAAAGCGCTGACTCAGCAATTGATATCCCGTTATCTTATTTGACCCCTCTCGCTCTCTCTTTCGAGGTCCCTCCGGCGCTTTTCATTTGGTTCACTTCATGTACATTGGCATTTCTATTGCTGCGTAATCATGTTGAATGGGAGCGGAATCAAGATTTTCTCGGGTGTGTATAACCACGTCGAAGGGTAGTCTATCTCCTTATTTGCCTTTTTTGATAGGGACCAGCCATCCTGAACTCGCAGAAATCATAGCGCGACGGTAAAACACTCAATTTTAATCTCCCTTCTGCCTCCGAGAAATATTCCTATTATAGGATTGGATTACCTCTTTCCAAGGCCGAAATCACTCGCAGTGGGATTGGCGAAACTAGCGTCCGTATCGCAGAGTCTGTGCGTGAGGACGACGTATACATCATCAACACTGGATGTGGGGCAGTCAACACAGCTCTTATGGAGCTGTGTATAATGATTCATGCCTGCAAAATCGCAAGCGCTAAAAGGATCACTGCAGTAATTCCGTTGTTCCCGTATTCACGACAAGACAAAAAGGATAAGAGCCGAGCCCCTATAACAGCCAAACTTGTGGCCAACATGATTCAAAAAGCAGGCTGCGATCATGTCATCGTCAGTATCGTTCATCTTTTTAAGGATCAAATATGCGAACGAGATGCTCCTGCTTAGACCATGGATTTGCATGCGTCACAGATTCAAGGTTTCTTCGATGTTCCTGTTGATAAGTGAGTCACATCGGTTTTTGGTGCTGTATTAACTAAAATCGTATTGCTGTAGTGTATGTCATTTGCATTGCCTTATATGATTACCGCTTATTCCGGTTGCTTTTCCTTGAAGCTTTACGCGGAGCCGTCAGCGATCCTTTATATTCGGACACACTTCAATGTAGACGACGTGGTGATCGTTTCCCCAGATGCTGGAGGAGCTAAAAGGTACGATCGGGTAGCTCAGCTGAATCTAATTTATCGATATGTACAGAGCGACTTCCATTGCGGATCGCTTGGGTGTGGACTTTGCGCTTTTCCACAAAGAACGTAAAAAGGCAAATGAAGTTTCACGCATGGTTCTCGTAGGACACGTTCGGGACAAAATTGCCATCTTAGTGGACGATATGGCAGACACATGTGGAACGCTCTGCCTAGCCGCTCAGCACCTTTCGGAGGCTGGAGTGTCGAAGGTATACGCGATCGTCACTCATGGGATTCTGAGCGGTAATGCGCTGAAATCTGTGGAAGAGAGCGCATTGGAGAAATTGATTGTGACGAACACCCTCCCGCAGACGGAAAATCAGGCCGCTTGCTCAAAAATCGAGGTCATTGACATTGGGGTCGTCCTTGGGGAGGTCATCAGGCGCAGCCACTATGGCGAGAGTGTCTCGAAACTATTTCACGAAGTTCCATATTAGAAGAACGATGTATGACTAGATACTGTATTTTGTGTTCCGGCATCCAAATTAAGACGAGTGCATTGCAGCATGCTAAAATGAGGCATGGGGACCCGGGATCAGTGTTCGTGATAGATCCGAGGTCAAGTCAGCTGAGCAGTCTGAAGTCTAACGAGACTTTGACCGTGCATCAGTCCACCGCACATCGTCGTCGTCGTCGACAGTCACGGCGCCCGCTCTTTTGTCGGTCTTGCCCACTCGTCCTCGGCGCCCTTCCCTCCTACTCTCGCCAACTATAGCTCGTTCGGCTTCATTTTGTCTGATTCCGGGTCGCTTCCTACTCGCTTCTTTCTGCTCGCTTGGCTACTGGCTTGCAGCGAATAACAAAATCGAGCTATCATATCAATTAACTTGACTTTCTGCTAACAATTAGCCCCTCGTTCTCGCCTATTTACTACCTTCACCTCTTCCTTTGAGTCTACCTCCGGTCCTGGGCAATGCTAGGCGTATCATGTACGCAACCTCACCTCATGTCCAAAATGGCCATAATCTTTCCCCTTATGACAACCACTATACAAACGGCCAGTCAATTCCGCCTAATCCACCCAACCCACCCCCGCCACTATCACAACGTTCCACATCGTCGGTACCCAAAGAACCCATCTTCGTTGTCGGGGTACCCAGCGTTTCGATACAAAATAATCGCCTTGTCGTCGGAAGTTCCCAGAGCAGTCGGTTCTTCCTTATATCTCCGGCTCTCACTCGACTGATTTTCACCAGGTTCGACGCGCTCCTACACCCCCCTCAAGGTCTTGGGTGATGGATCGTTCGGAACAGTGTGGTTGTGCGATTGGCATGGGACGTTACCCCCCAATACCCCTCTATCTCCTATGCAATGTGGGGCAGGTGCAAGACCCGAATGGGCTGGAAAGCGATTGGCGGCAGTCAAGCGAATGAAGAGAAGATGGGAAGGCGGATGGGATGAATGCCAAAAACTCAAGGAGCTAGAGGCAAGTACCATTCTTAAACGCCTCACTAAACCACAACTAATGCTAAACGTTGGTAGTCTTTGCGTGCTATTCCTTTTCATCCGAACATCATCCCTCTTTACGACTTCTTTCTGCTCCCAACTTCCAAGGAACTTTATTTCGTCTTCGAGTCTATGGAGGGCAACCTTTATCATTTAATCAAGACCCGCAAAGGCCGACCACTGGCAGGTGGTCTAGTGGCTTCCATCTTTCTTCAAATCGTGTCCGGTCTCAACCACATACACAATTCAGGGTACTTCCATCGCGATATGAAACCAGAGAATGTCCTCGTGACGACCACTGGTCTTTTCAACTACACACCTGTTTCGCCTATTGCACAACCCAGCACTACGGAGGGTGACGTTGTGGCCATCATCAAACTCGCTGATTTTGGTCTCGCTCGAGAAACTCAAAGCAGCCCCCCGTATACCGAATATGTCTCAACACGCTGGTACCGTGCACCGGAGGTTCTCCTCCTCAGTCGCGATTATTCAAATCCTGTGGATATGTGGGCATTGGGAACGATAATGGCAGAGCTGGTGAACCTTCGTCCCTTGTTTCCTGGCTCAGACCAAACCGATCAAGTTGCCAGGATCTGTGAGATTCTTGGAGATCCTAGCGACGAGTATGGGTTGGACTCGTATCAGGGGCAGTTGGGCGGTGGAGCCTGGCCCAAAGGTATCAAAATGGCGAAGGCATTTGGATTTCATTTCCCTAAGGTATGTAACCTCTGGTCTGAGCTACACTAAATGTTGACTGTGTATTTAGCTCAAGCCTAGGGACATACACACACTCTTCGATCGAACTGTCCCCCTCTCGTTGATCCACTGTATACGTGACCTACTAAAGTATGACCCAGACAAAAGGTTGACTAGCCGCCAGTGTCTAGAGCACGCATATCTACGCGAAACAATACCCCGGAATGATATCCCAATACCCGCCGGACTTCGTGTCACAGTGTCAAATGGATCCGTACCCGCCACATCGAACGGCAAAGCGCACACGATGCCCATTCCTCGATCCAACGCCCCCCACCACCATCCCGACGCCCTTGCTATGTCAAACACTCATCCATCTTCTTCGGCTTCTCTTACGCTCAACTCGCAGCCGGCAAATGGCATGTATCTTTCAGCCGACAGATCCGAAGCTATACAAGAAGAATACCGACATGCCGCATGGGTTGGTCCAAATGGCATACACTCGTCACCCGTCGACGGTCTCGATTCTCCTATGGATGTTTCCCCTCAAGTGAATCTGCTAGAGTCACAGTATCAACGCATAGGCATCCGAAGTTCTTCAACGGTTACCGAATATCCTGCACGGTCAAATTTGGAGCCTGTTCGTACGTCAGACCACGCTGGCGTAATTCCTCCTCAAGGACACAAACTCGGGAAACTCAGCTCGATATCTTTCAGAAAGAAGAGCAGCAAGTGGGGTCTGAGTATGTTTGGTGGAGACAAGACGCATCTGCCAACTCTTGACGAAGTGCCACTACCATCATCGAGTTCAACACCGTCATTGAAGCGCACGCAAACTTCAAGTACGGATAGCAGGTCGTTGCAAGAGCCCTCTCCTATTCGGGAACGCACCGATATTGATATCAAGAAGATCAAAAAGGAGGCTGAGCGAGTACAGAGGGAGGCAGAGAAGCAACGGCGGAAACTGGCGGAGAAGATGCACCGAGAACAAGCACGGGCTGTCATGCAAAAACGTAACCAGATGGTGCAGAAAACGACGAGCAATGAGCTAGAGTGGCTCGGGGGAAATGAACAACGCCTTGAATTTTCGGAGAAGAACAAATTGTCCTCGTCAATGACCCGGCAGAATCAGAGTAGTACAGTGCACGCGGCCGGGGCGCGCTTCGTGGCACAAACAGACGGTGGAGAGCGGGACTGGCGTGGTGTAAATGAACGAATTTCCAAGGCGCGCCGGCGAGAATTCGACGATGACCATTCAATGTCGTCATCAGACGTACACAGCATGAGCCGGATGTCCTCGATATCGTTTGCGACGGTAGATAGCGACCCCGGCCCGTCGCGCGCGCGAAACCGACCGAGTGTGTGTGGTATCGATAGGATGACCTCAATGTCGTCGTTACGGACTTCGTTTGACGAATTTACTCACTCTGCACGCTCGTCTAATTCCTTCTCGCTTGAAGGGCAACTAGCGCATGATTTCCATGTTCAGGCATCCGTAAACTCAATGTCTCCCCCTCCTGTGCAGCTCCTCTCCCTCTCTCCTACTATGTCCCCTTCCCCACCCTGGAATCAAGTTAGTGAAACTCAAACACAGTTCGCCCAGAGTCCGCCCTACCCCCATTTTGACTACCGAGGTCAATCTCCGCACCTCGGTAACACGCCAAAATCCGCTAGGTCGAATATTAATCCAATATTCAAAGTGGTGAGTTACAAATGGGACCGTCCGGATGGTCTCGCGCCTGATCATGTTGACGAAAAATTGGTTCAGCCGCCACTCCCTCCACAAACAGCGGATAGTGAATTGTCCAGTGCACTCCCACCCTTCTCCCAGCTTGATGCTATCGCAGGAGGCGAATATCCACCGCTCTCCCCTATGTCTTTCGTTACAACTCCTTCAGAAGATGCTTGATCTTCGCCTAGAACTAATCATCCTCACATTCTTTGGCCGAGAGTCACCTTACGTTCTTTCAGTCATCCCGCATATTACTCACTTATTCATTGGACCGAGGAGGTATTGCCTCGCCTACATGCGTGTAATCAATCATTGGTTCTATTTCCCTCACTTGTTCCTAATTCGGGGTTTTCTGTCCCTTATAATACTCACTTTGTTCTTTAGTTGCACCATGTCAGCCGGAGTTACGTATATAGTAGAGACCAAATGTATTTTTACGCTCACTGGCTTGTTTAAGGTCAATAATCAGATTCAAAGTCAAGAATTGTCGGGTGCTATGCAAGAATGGCACAATCGAGACTGAGTGGATGATGTATTCTGTATCTAGAAGTCTAGCACTCTACATATTCCAAGAACATCAATGATGATGGTGCGGCGCTTGTTCGAATCGGATGCCACTATGGAAATCAAGATTAGGTCTGGTACTAGGGACTGAATGAGATTTACACACCAGTAACTTAACAATTGTGATATTCAGCTGGAGTCAATAGTGTAGCTGACGGAAAAATAATGAAGTACGGACCCGCAAGCACGAGGTCCAGGCGCATCCTACAACAAGGCAACGTGACCAGATTTCTCGTTTGCAATACGCAAAAACACTCACTAGATTGATGAAAATTTTTGGGTGTCCCAAAGCACCACCTCCTACGCATGATATCAGACCCATGTGTCGACTTACAAAGAGACAGAACGCACCACCATCACAAACGGCCTTCCGCCCATGCACCAGTCTCACCGGCTCATTTGCAATGAGTTCCATTGCGCTCAGAGGAGTGGGCTGCAATTCCGAGGCAGTCTGCTCAAATCGAGCACCAGTACTGGCTGTGGCACGTGGTTGCTGATTGGTTGACCATGTAGTTGGATAATTTGGTGCTTGGGAGGTTGGGAGAGAGGAATGAGGTTTTGTAGGAACAGAAGAGGCAGCGCGGACGAGAAATCGCAGAGTGCGATTGAGTTGCGGGGCGAGGCGGCGACTGAGCATTGGTGTAGTGAGCAAAGGGCCTCGTGACAACAAAGTCTCACGCGACCGCAGTATGTTGTACAAATACCTTCAAGAGCCTTTCGGTCCTTATCCAGAGAATGTAGTCCTGTCCCCTCACTGCAAGAAACGTCTCAAATTGAAATCATTGCGAATGGAATGTGGTGCTTCTCCTATTGGGTTCGTCTGTGTCCGACTAGTTGTTGAATCAAGACAACTATTGAGATATTCAACAACAGCCTGGATGAAACCGAGTTCATTGGGGCAGCGCCCAAGTCTAGCAGAATAGTTCGAGGCATCACAAAATTTTATGGAATCATCGAGCCAGATAGCCTTGAGTGGTTGTCACCCCGAGGTGAAGAGTACTTGCAACAAGAACTCCATCGAAGACTGGTGGAATTTGACCGCGGTCGCCACTTCAAGGGCTTCAGTCTTAATGACCTCTATCGAATCTCTGGAATCAAAGTGTGGATACAATGTAACAAGAGCATGCACGCCCGATTTTTGAGTAAGAGCTCGTGGCATAATGTGTTAATTCAACTAGCTAATCCGTAATCCGTTTTCTATGTCAGCCTCCAATGGTTTTGAGACTTCTCTTGTCATTAACTCTGAAAACAGGTAGAACAAAATCGATTGACTTGTGCATACTGAATTTGGGATTGCTGCAGATTATACAATGTGCTGTCTTTTGACGCTGCAACGTTCAGACGTAGCCGGAATTTCTTGACTCGCTGGCGACTCTGGGTCTTAGTCGAAAAATTAATACAGGATGATCCTATGCAAACACCTGTAGAGGAACGAACTATCGACTGGTTGGTAGACCGGTATTTGGTTCGACTCCAGAAACACAGCATGGGCCGATTTCCTCGCCATGTTTGTCGGGCTGAGATAATTGGTATTTTTGCTGCTCATGCCGACTGGATACTTGCGCAACATCTTGTGACTACAGCAAAGACTGTGCAGAAGTTGAATGTCCCAAAGTGGATTTCCTTTTGCATGGAAGTACAATCAGCGCGATCCAGCGCAAGCCAAGAACCTCTTTCTTGGGGCTGGGGACTACCTGAAAATGGAACAATTGAGGAAGATATACTCAATCTTTCCCGTTTTGGTACTGTCGGGGGGGGCTGGGACAGAAAAATAAACGGTGTCCTAAAGAAGCGCTCGAAGAAGACTCAATCAGAGGTGGGTGGTGCTCGTAGATATAGTCCATCTCAGGGTTTTTATACTTTCTTTCATGATAGAAGTCTCGCGCGTCTTCGCCCAAAACGGCCAATGGTCATACTCAATTTACATGCCGATACAAGCCTACTACTCAATTCGTCTATGATTCTGACTTTTCGGAGGCATCGACATCTTCCTATTCAGAATCCTCAGATGAAAACCTTACCGTGGACCTCCCAAAGACTGTTGAAATTCACCTCCATCCTGGGTTTCGTTCGGGCTGTTTTGAATGGCAATGCCCTGTCTGTGACTATGCCATTGATCTCCTCAATTTGAAGGAAGGCGATACAAAGGCTTTGTCGGCGACAGATGACCAGAAGCTGCGAGGCAGAACATGGAAGTTCTTGAGGGACGAACATGTTCAGACCACATTCTTTGGCATGGTTAAAGATCATTTCACTGTGCATGCAGGCCCTGTTGCTTGATAGATCTGTGATCTCCGTGATGGCATCCAAAAACCCTTTCCGAAGCCACATGAGCCAACATTACTGAAGACCGGATGGAGACATGATAGAACGAGAGAAAATCATTTTTATACTGGATATGACGCAATATACATATGATCACGTTCTGGGTGTTAAAATGGTCTCAAAACGCAGTTTCTGAATGGATCTCTTGTGGGATCTCATTTTTCTTAACTAAGGAAACCTGACTTCACTCCACTAACCGCAGTATGAGATTTCAAGGATGGTTACGTAGGAATCAGAATCACTGATCTTATTGGAAGGAATTGCAGGTGCAAAATGACTGATCTTTGCAATGATATCCTAGATATTATTAGAATATAAACCCTCTGAGTAGCACAATGTAAGTAAATCAAAACCTTAGTCTTCATGCAATCAACTGTGTTATGTACATACCTATAAGGTAGCATAATGTAAGCAAACTAAAACTATTATAAGTACAGTGTTTGAAGCATATGAATGATAAAAGAAGCTCACCCTCTGGCTTAGTGGAATGTCTCCCAACATAATGCATTAATTATACTTCTCAGGGATAGACCCTTTGTTTTGTCCTGTTGGCCCTAGCTATCACACTGCATATCACTCTTTTTACTTACCTTGCTTTTGTCAGAGAACTAGTCTCTGGATTGATTCCAACTTTATTTTGAGCTTAGTCCAATGATGTGTCTATTCTTGGCCTACTCTTGTGACCACTCAGCCTGTCCTATCCCATTCTGTTTGGTAGTAGTCAGCCCTGGTGAGACATATGCATGGACCTTACTCAGCATTGATTATTGTCAGTCATTCTCCTTTACATACCAGGGCACACTTAGTTAAATAGTATTTCACAGCCACTGATGTAGTATATGTAGGCTGCAGAATAGAATATCCTCAGGCTGAACAATAGCAGTATTCTCCTGGCCTATCCATTGAATTGACTGTAAGTCCTCTAGTGTTGTCCTCTGCACTTAGCTTGCTGTGCTCACCCCTCATGCAAATTCTGCTTGCTCTTGGCCTGCTCAACTCTTGTTGCTTGTGCCTTGCTGTTATGACCTGCCCAAACTCCTGACTCTGGGACTTCACCTCCCCAACTGACCCCAATCAGCCCCAAAGCATGCACTGACCCCACCCACCTTTGGCACCTGCCTCAGCAGCCCCTGGCACTTCTTCAGCAAACCCCAGTGCTTCTCCTGGTAGGCTCGGGCATTTCCCCAATCCCCCCCCAATGACTCCAATGCTTCCTCTGACCTTCCCTGGCATGCATCATGCATCAAGGCCCTGCATCAACCCCTGCTGTGACCTGTCCATTGTCTTAAGAGGCCTCTTGCACCACATGATCATAACCAACACTCATTGGCCCATGTGACCTCCAGACCATACCTGAAACCCTGGTGATATTGCACCCCTCACCAGTATTCAAGCCATAGAGTAGCATCAGTTACAGGTAGTTTTGATATTGCCTTATTGCCTCTATTGCCATTACTGCCTGCATTGGTTATGGTTTTCTTATGTTTTGTCTCTTGTCTCAGTCCTGTCTCTTGTCATTTTTGTTCCTCATACTTGTCTTGTATCACTCCCCTTGTACTCTCTATGCATCAGTATTTGATCTTGTAATCTTATTTGGTTTTTCCTAGCTGCTTGGATTTCATTGAGCCTTTTCCAGAATCTAATCATCCTCAGTTTGAATGACCCTAGTAACCCAGTTTTCTTGATGGCCACCCTGGAACACCACTTCTAGTAACCCCAGTGCTTGCTTTTTGCATATGCCACCTCTTATACACCACCAGAATTTCCCAGACATCTTCTGTTTGTGTAAGGAGACATTGGCTATGAATAGTCCAAGCCATGCCTGCCACTCATGACCTGACTCTTGAGTCAAGAGGCAAGCAACTGTAAGGGGATGGTCCCCTTAGGACTGTTCAACTTTATTTTAGGCTTAGTTTGAGGATGATCCACCATTCTACCTCATCTGACATACTGCCTGTCATGCCCTACACCCTTCTGTCCCCATTAGTCACCTTCCATGAATCACATGCTCAGACCTTACTCAGTATAGATTAATTGTTAGCCCAGCTTCCATACATACTGCCAACAGATGAAGTAGTTATGTTAGTCATCATTTCTAGCAATGTAGTATATAGGATGGTCT
>JAGGAV010015573.1:0-59436 GCA_017657295.1 Termitomyces sp. DKA64 | reverse complement strand
GGTGAGTAGTTATGTCCATAGACCCTTGTACAGTACTGAATAGACTTTGGATCTCCCTCTGCCAGTTGTGTGACTTGGCCACAGCCTCCAGAGGTTGCCCTTACACCCTGCTGTGCTCTCTGTCAGGAAGATCAGATCGTGTCATCTTAGACCAGCCACATTCTGAACAAGGATGATGGCAAGTATTCTGAGTGGGCTTACCACAATGAAGCTTGATTTATTGATGGTACAGCTGTGGGTGTATATTTCTGATGCATCCCCTGCTCCACATCCTGTTTATGAGCCACATGCTCACCATGCATGCCTTGCTTGCTCATTTGGGAAATGAACAATCTCAATGTCTAAGCAGAAGCTAGGAGGATTCTGTGACTCTATAGAATCACCTGAAGGAGTGGCACCAGTCAAACAAGTTCAACTGCTTCAAGAAGCTCTCATCACAAAATGCTCCTCATCTAAACCTCTCACTAAAACAGTTGACACAATTTATAGAAAGATCAACTGAACATCTGACACAAGATAAATCACCAAGGAGCTACTAAAACCAATCACAGTACTATAATCCTTCACAGATCAACCATCTCTTAGGACTTGGAAAAACAGGCTGGAGACACAAAGACATATAAACCAACAAAAATCAGACATTTCATTTCCCAGATGGAGAACACAGATCCTCCTAGACATGGATAAATCCAGCTTGAACCCTGCACACACGGCACCCACTTATATTTGCTGCACAAAGCAAAACCATTCAGTAAAAGTCACCTGACACACACACAAAGTACTACATAACCAAAATCAGAGATGCTCAAAACATTATCCCAATGAGTGAATATTAAAAACTGGCCATTATTCCATCAGTTTTGATTTATATTACATAGACTAAAATGTGATTTGTAGCCATGATGCTATAGTATTTTACATTTAACCAGAATTTCAAATACTTCCTTCCAATCCTTCATGCCAATGCCATCTTTCAAAAAGTATAAAACATCAGAACAGTTTGTTGAGCCACTGTAGGATCCACCTTCTAACACTGACTTCCATGTGATATACTACAACTCAAGTACTGACACAAAACACCAAAACATCTCACTCTACATCCCCCATGTATGTATACATACACCCACCAAACCCCACCCCAAAGCCATACAAATCATCATTATACACAAGACAGCAGAAAAAAGTTGGATAGGGGGCATATCATCAGTAAGCAAGTACATACACACACATACATCAAAACACAACAACAACAACAAAAAAAGGAACGGACGGAGCCGAAATAAAATTCGGTCCAAAAACCTGTTTGATATATACACTTACTGCCCCTTGAACTCATTAAGAACACTAAGCGCCTCAGTGACCTTCCCACTCAGCGCCTCACCATCATCCAAAAGATGAAGCAGCTCATTATTATCCATCTCCAACAACATCCCAGTGATCTTCCCTGCCAGCTCGGGCTGGGTCCTACACGGTGTTGCAAAAAAAAAAAAAAAAAACCGCGATCAGTAACCGAGAAAAACAGAAACAACGGACGACACGCACTCGACAATCTTGAGATAAAGGACTTCACCGATCATCTGTTTCTGCTCCATAGGCGAGGCCGCAGCGAGCTGCTCAGCGCTGAGCCCAGGCGCCTCAGGTACTGGCGCCACAGGGGCGGGCGCGGGCACAGACGGGGGCACGGGCACGGGTGCAGGAGCGGGTGGGACAGCAGCGCCAGTGGGTACAGGCCCACGCGCGACAGGGGGCGGGGGTCCCCTCGGCTGCACAGCAGGAAGCGCGCGTCCAGCAGGGGCAGGCGCAGACGGGGGTGGTGCACGCTGCGGACCCCGAGGCACGCCGTTGACGCTGACGGGTGGCGGAGGACCGTTAGGGCGCGGCATGGGCATCGTGGGTTGTGTGGGCGACGAGCCGGGTCCGCGTGCGCCAGGTGGGCGGGGCGGACCGCGGCTGGGGTACCCTGCGGGCGGCATGCCGTAGGGCGGGCCTTGCGGGTACCCTGGGACGGGCATGCCGGCAGGGGCGTAGCGCGCGCCACGCGGGGGCATCATGCCGGGCTGGCCGTAACTCATCATGCCGCGGCCTTGAGGGGGGTAGCCGGGGCCCGGGGGGTAGTACATGGGCCCGTTGATGTACCCGCCTGGGATCCCTGCGGCAGCGGCTTGTTGAGCACGGATATGGTTGCGCTGCGCGATTTGGCTTTCAAGCTGTTGCTTGCGGACTTCGCGGCGCTGAGCCATGGAGACGTAGAGAGGTTTGGTGCCGATCATCTTGTTGTTCATTTCAGCAACGGCTTTGGTGGCCTCTTCCGGGGTGGAGAAGCAGACAAAGCCAAAGCCCTTGGAAATGCTTCGGTCGTCACGCATAACCTTTGCACTCGTGATGGTACCAAACGGCTCAAACTCTGCACGGAGCTTGTCGTCGTCAACGTCGTCTTCGAGATTCTTGATGTAAAGATTGACGCCCTGGTACTTGTTCAACTTTTCCATCCTAGCCTGCTCATGTGCCCTGCGGAGCTCCTCCTCACGCTCAGCCTTCTTCTGGGCACGAGAGACAAACAGCTTCTTGCCGTCATGCTCAGAATCATGCAAAGCGTCGACGGCTTTTTGGGCCTCGTCGTGAGTCTCATAGTTGACGAAGCCGAAGCCCCTGCTCTTTCCTTGTTCGTCGACGGCAAGAAGGGCAGAAGTGACATTACCATAGGGCTTGAAGAGATTCTCGAATTCTTGCTGAGTCACGACCGGGTCAAGGTTCTTGACATAGAGGTTGGTGAACTGGGCCTTCATTTCGTCAAGTTTAGACTGGCGCTCCTAAGGATAAATGTTATTTCCCCAAGTACAGGACAATAGGCAACAGGACAAACCTTGCGAGAGATATGAAGGCCAACATAAACCTTTTTATCATTGAGGAGCATGCCATTGACAGCCTTGATAGCATGATCGGCCGCCTCTGCGGTCTCGTAATGGACAAAACCATAACCCCTGGAGCGGCCCTGCTCATCTGTGGCGACCTTGCAGGACAAGACATTTCCAAAGGCGGCAAAGGTATCATGGAGGGCCTTGTTGTCGATCTGGTCATCGAGGTTCTTGATGAAGATGTTGCCCTGGCCGGTCTTGCGGAGGGCGGGATCACGCTGGGACCACATGATTCGGCTGGAGAGCTTAAGAATGGACAGGTATGATGAGAATGGCAAGTTTTTCGCACCATGCTCGGTTCTTGATAAGCGAGTAGTTGAGCTGCTCGAGGGCACGCTCGCCTGAAGATGGGTAAGTACTAGGGAGGGAGGACGGAGATGGATACATACCGTCAGTTGCATTGAGGTAATTGACATATGCATAGCCGAGGGAACGGCGGGTGACGGCATCACGGCAAACGCGAATACTGAGGCAACGATGATTACGAATGAAACGGACTTTTGTTGCAAGACGCACCTGGCGACGGGACCAATCATGTTGAAAATTTCAAAAAGCATGGCCTCTGTGACGGTGGGATCGAGTTCTCCGACATACAAGGACGCAGAAGGAGCGGAGACTGGAGGAGCGGGAGCGGGGGCGGGGGGATTGTACGGGGCAGGGACGACCTCGGGACCGATGGGGGGGAGCTCAGGGGCAGCAGGGGAAGACATGATTTCTAGGGTTTTGGGATTTTGGGTCGTTACTGTATTCTGTGGCTTTTTTGAGACTGCGGGCAGTGGAGTGAGAGAGGTACAAAAAGGCAAAATTGCCAGCGCAACGCACATGAAGTGACAACTTTGTACAACCGCTTTTGTGAGGTTTTTTTTTAAATATTTTTTGAACGGCTTTTTGTCTGTGGGCAGGGATGAGCAGGGGGGGCTCAAAGGGGGCAGCGAGAGCAGACCTTTTGTGAAGTGGCGGGTTGGAGGAAAGAGAAAAAGAGGACCCCTGTTTTGATATGGGAAAATTTCAAACTCCGGCGCACTGCTTCCGGGGAGTGGAGCTTGGGGTAGAACATGACATTTAGCAACGTGTACTACAGACGGGTGAGTTGTCAGTGTAGATTACTGGATGCGCGGTACAGATGAGAGGGTATAGACAGCGGGGACGGCCAAGGGGTGTTATGTGTGCTACAAGGCGACGACGACGGTGCTTGCGACAATGGACACGACGGATTTTATCTACACATGTCCGGTGCACCTGACGGACAGAGGGTTTGCGACGCTTGTTGGGTCGAGGGTGACGGATGAGGAGATTGCGAGAGTCAAGGAAGAGTGGGAGAAGAGGGAGGGGAGGAAGCGAGAGGAGAAGGAGGGGAGGGAGCGAGAGGAGAAGGAGGGGAGGAAGCGAGAGGAGAAGGAGGGGGAGAAAAAGGACAAGGAGGAGAGTAAGGAGAAGGAAGAGGAGAAGGAGAAGTACGCGGGCTCAACGCATGAACGGTATGCCCTGCACCGAGACTTTTTTGCAAGTAAGTCTAGACGGCATGAACGTGGATTGCTGACAGCACGAGACAGTGCGGGAGAGAGCGCATCGGAAACACAGACAGGCAGCAGAGGCTCGAAAACTCGCACTGCGGCTGCCGTAGATAGATCGGGAGTTGTATCGGAGTGCGAACAGGATGAGAATTTGGAAAAATAACTTGCTGGACGCAAGCATGAACAAGAATCCGTTCGTCCCGCAGGCAAGCTACACGCCGCAGCAGCCGCCGCTGCCTCCGGGCCCGCCGCCGCCGCAGCCCGCGCAGCCGGACTATGCCGCCTACTGGGCGCACCAGCAGGCCCCGGTGACGCCGTACACGCCGCAATGGCCCGCGCCGTCGCCGTCCCAGCCGCCGCGCCCGCCCGCCGAGCAGAGCGCGCTGTACGCCAACTACGGCTACGGCGCGCAGTGGCAGCGGCAGCAGCAGCAGCAGCAGCAACAACAACAGCAGCAGCAGCAACAGCAACAGCAGCAACTTCAGCTGCACCACATGCAGGCCCAGTACCCGCCGCCCGTCCAGCCGCCGTACAATCCCTACCAGCCCTCTGCAGGCTATCCCCAGCCATACGTGCCCCAGTCCGTCCCGCCCCCCCCGCAGTACCCCCCGCAGTTCTTTCCCCAGCAGCAGCAGCCGCCCCCGCCCCAGCGCCACCACATCCCCCCCGCCAAAAGACAGCGTTTCGACGGCCCCACCGCCACCCGTCCGCCCCAGCCCCATTTCCAGCCTCCCCCGCCCCAGCCCCAGTTCCAGGCTCCCCCGCCCCCGCCCCCCCGCTCCCCACACGTCGCATTGGGCCCAAGGGCCAGCATCCCCCCCGCCGCTCGAGGTGCCTCTGCAGGAGCACACCGCGGCGGTGCCAGGGGTGCCCCCATCCCGGGTCCGCGCGGAGGCATGGGCCCAGGACGCGGTCGCGGCGGCGGCAGCTTCATGGGCAGTGGCGGCGGTGGCGGTCGCGGCGGCGGCGGCGGCGGAGGCTCAAACTCGCTCCGGGGCCACGGTTCGCGCACAAACTTTGGCAAGGACTACCAGAACCGCCGAGGCGTGTCAGGCGGCCAGGCGTCCTTTGGAGGCGGGTCTTTCCGTGGCGGTCGCAGCGGACAGCACCAGGGGCCCAGCAGACCGCGCCACGACTCCTCTTTCGCCGCCCGCGACGCCAACGCCGGGGGCAAAAAGGACGAAAACAGACGCACCCTCACGGATTTCAAAATCGTCGCCTTTGAAATCAGCGACTTGGCCTGGACGTGGGGCGTTCTGCCTCCCATCAAAATCGAAGACGTCCCTGTCAAAGAAGAAACAACCGACGACGACCAAGTTCCCGCCACCCAGCCTGCGCCACAGCCCCCCGATCAATCTGCCTCCGAACCCACTCCACTGCCCGACCACCCCCCGCCCCCACCCTCCCGCATACGCATATACTTCCACACCCCCGTGACCCCCGACGACGCCCGCCCGATCCCACACACCGTCCCTCTCAACCTCGCCACCACCCCGTCCGACTCCCGCAAGGGCAAGCGCAAGAAGCTCGAAGACGACGATGCCGATATCGAAGAGGAGCGTGAGCGTGCCCGGCCCCCGCCCCCGCCCCAGATGGCGATCCATGAGGATAGGGCTCCGAGTGTTACCCTCACAGAGACCGCGAGCGAGGACTGGCTCATGGCTGCTATCGTCGAGGGCGACGAGGCAGAGGCAGCAGTCACCCCACGTGATCCCGAGATCGAGCAAGACGAACACCGCTTGCGTGTCACCCACATTGTCCAAGCCGACCGGGACGACGCCATGCAAGACGCCGCTCCTCAACCCCCCGAACAGTCACCTTTTGATAACAACGGTGAGCCCCCATCTTTCTATCCATCTACCAAACTCTTCTTGGGTGTGGAGAGCTCCTTCCCTCGTCGGGACGCCCGCCATCGCGCGCACAGTACTGACATCTCACTCTCTCAAGGCATACATGGCCCGGGTGATGTACATATGTGGACGCCGGAGCCGGAGCTTGCTCTGCATCCTGTTTCCGATGCTAGGGCGCAGGACAGCGCTAAAATTGAAATTCCAATTGCGGGTCCGAATGCAAATGCATCAGAGGGCGAGGCTGGGGCTGTTGTGCCCACAGAGCCTGAGCCTCAGGGGCATTCTCACACCGAACCTAGGGCTTCCACGCCCGTTTCTCTCGAAAATAATAATACCAAAATGCCCGAGCCCGCCCCCGCATCGGCGTCCGTTGTTGCATCTACTGCTGTCGCTGCCGATCCCTCCATCGCGTCTCTCATTTCATCTGTGTCCGTATATACCACCCTTCTCTTCCTCCTGAACTCCACATCTCACATTTTTTTTTATCTTTGCTTTTTTTTTGTGCATACAGTGAGGAACGCAGTGATGATGCTGATCATGTTGCGTTGCTCGATACGCAGGTTGTAGATCTCCATCTCCATCTTGCAGACGGCCCCGTGGATGGTGTTTCGAACGGAGACTCGAGAGGTGGACTGTCTGTGCCTGGGTTGGAGGATCCGGAGACGTTGCCCCCGCCGCCGACTGCGGCGAATGGGGTCGAACATCATGAACATGAGGAGACGCAGACCCAGATTGATGAGCTCGAGGCTGCGACGCAGGAGATGGACCATCTCCCTGAACCACCTGCGTCGCCGCTCACGGCCGTGTCCACTTCGGCGTACGGAGGCTCGCCTACCGTGTCTGTCAAGCCGGAAGCGAAAGCGGCAAGAATACCTTCTGCGAATCGCCTCTCGATATCGTATGCTGGTGGGAACCGACGGCTTGTCGTTGACGCCGAAGTAGTCCAGTCGTTGAAGCTTTTCAGGCAGGAGGGCCGTATCGAAGTTCTTTTGAACGTTGTCAAAGATGGTGATGACGGTCTCAAAGGCATTCTGGTTTGTTGGTTTATTTCTCATGATATCTTGTCCTGACGTTTCTCACAGGTCGAAGGTCTTTCGGATTTAACTAAATCTTATCTTCCTTTACAGGCACTATGCGACGACGCTGACTCGGACGATACGTTGCCACCATTCGCGAAAGCATCGATGCCTTCGACTATTACTCTGCGCGTGTATCTTGACACTGCCCGTCCGTTGTCGGAACCCAAGTGGGCCAAGTCGGGTGATGTACAAGAGTGGTTGAAGAGTATGTTTGGGCGCATGTTTTGGGTTGCCGGAGACGCGGCCGAGGGATGGGAGAAGAAGATCCAAGTCGTGGATCCTGATCCTGTGCGTAACGATCTCTGAGCCCCAAGCTTCCGCCGTATGCTGACTGCACGCCAGCCGCCGACGATCTGGACTGTCCTGGAAGGCTGGGCCGCAAACTCGCCGGCGGGGGTGCTCAACGAACGACAGCGGTTCTTGAAAACGCACATGTCGGACACGGATAATGTTCTCGAGATACTTTTGCGACTCGTGCGGGGCGAGCGGGCGACGGCGTCATACCAGTCTGGGCCCGCGATTTCGGCGCCGAGCGTCTCGGGGCCGCTGCTCTCTGCGCTGTCGCACGGCTCTGCGCACGGTGCGCAGCAGACGCACGTGTCGCTTGCTGTTCTTGCGATGTTTAGGATGGGGATGGAGTATGCGGTCAAGGCGGACGGGGAGAAGGGGAAGACGGAGATTGAGGAGCGGATGGGAGAGATTGTGAGGTGTTTGCCGTCGCATTTGGTGTATAAAAGTCTGGATGGGATTTTCAAGGAGTGGCGTGTGGAGAAGAAGGGGAGGTAGTTTTGTTTTTTTTTTTTTTGTGTGTGTTGGTATGGGGAATGTGTATTTGATTTGGGTATTTGAGTGCGGTGTTGATGTGGTGGCGGGAAGGGTGGCTGAGACCTGTGCGAACGCGAAAAAAAATTACAGGACGCCAGATGAGTCGACCCAGGTTCGAACTGAGGACCTTCTGTGTGTTAGACAGATGCGATAACCAACTACGCCATCGACCCTTACTGGGAGTGAATTGCAGTTTGGTCATGGGTGTGGCTGAGATGTTATCATTAGCCCTTGATTGGCGGTGATTTGGTTGCCTGGCCCTTGGTTTGTTGATGTGGATGAGGGGAGGTGGCCGAAAGGGTGGTCAGAACCTGTCCGAACGCAAAAATAAAAGGTACAGGACACCAGAAACCCAAGTGAGTCGACCCAGGTTTGAACTGAGGACCTTCTGTGTGTTAGACAGATGCGATAACCAACTACGCCATCGACCCTTGTTGATGGCACGTGGCCTGTTTCTGATAGGTGTTTTTCTCTGGATGTCTGTGAGGATTGTGTTGTCTTGATAGTGGTTTTTCTCAAGAAACGTTTTTATGTTGATTGCGTTATGTATATTCACCCGCCCTGTGCTATCCTGTACGTTTATGCTGATAACCTTGAAACGGCTTTTCCGCCCTCTGATTGACAGATGCAAAATGTCCTTGGCCGGCGATTCTTACGGTAAGTAGAGGCATATTACATCTTTTCGGCAACCTGAACCAAGGGCTTCAGATCCCCGATTCACTTTTCGTCCATCGACGGTTTGACAAACCCTGAGTTGGCCCTTGAGTCACCAGCATTATCCACGGAGACACCCATCTATCGCCTCCGCCCTGTTGAAGTCTTGGGGGGTCTCGTTTTTTTTTTTTTTTGTATACTCTCGATCCCATGTGTGGGAGGCGACGATATGCATCTCAAGTCGACGGCCCGCCTGTGGCTGCTTTGCGGAGTTTGTAAATGGTGGAGAGATGTCGTAGTATCAATACCGATGCTTTGGTCAACATTTGATGTCTTGTCCTCAGGAAAAAAATTAGTAACTTGGCACTCTGGCTCAAACGTACTCATAGTGCCCCGTTGGTTATCACTTTCAACACATACTACGTATATGAGGAGTTTGAAGCTGCTCTAACCTTATTTTTTTCACATGGCCACCAGTGTGGGCCGATGTGAGGATCGTAATTGCAGCCATTGGCGTATACAAAGCTTTTGGGATTGTGGCCAGAGAATGTCCCTCTGCTGAAGAAAGTCCACATCATAGGCGATGACTTTTGCTTCACCAAAGATGATGCTAACAAAATCATCTCCATTCTTGCACGAACACCAGCCCTGTCGGATTTGTCCTGGCATTTTCACATCCCAACTCAGATCTATTCATTGATATGGCCAAATCTTAGGAAGTTTGCCACAGGGATGTCTCTTCAAACCATAGAGTGCTTGGCATTGCTGTCAAGTTTTCCGCAGATCGAAGATATTTTCTTTGGTGGCTATATCCACTCCCCGATTGACACCGCCTCTTCCGTTGTCACCATCGAAAGCCTGTGCTCATTGAGTATTGAGAGTTGGAATGATCTTGCGGAGCTCCTCAACTCCCTCACTCTTCCATCCCTGCATGCCCTTGAGTTACCCAGACCTGCGGACTGCTCTAGCCTTGAACGTCGTTCTGGTTGCACACTTCGTCATTTGGCAATCTCTGCAATGGGGCCGCAGTATGAGCACCTCTGTTATGAACTCGCCAGTTTTCTTCGAACTGGGGTGCTTTTCTTCCATATGTTCGCTTAAGTTTACTTCTGTACAACGTTTGAACAAACGCTGACATGGAGCATTGACAAGGACTATTCAGCTCAGATGTTTCCCAATCCGTCCGCAATCAGTGTTGAGACATGCGCTAGCATTGATGGTGTCTTTGCACGTATGATCTCATCTCGGTGGAAAGGACATCACCATCCTCATCGCCTCAAACATGTTGAGCTTCCAGAGTATCTTTGGAATTATGATAGAAAGACCGACATGGCTAATTTGAGTTCCTTGAAAGAACAAGGTCTGGAAATTGTCCGGGTATTCGATTAGAAATGTACAATTTTTTGTGAATAATTAAATCCGCTGCAACCACCTTCCTGCTGCCTCATTCACAACAAACTTTAATCCGTAAGAATTTCGAATCGTTGACAATCCCAAAGCCCAAGTATAAGTTAGCATGAGTGACTTGGAAAGTTCCTCCAATTGCAGTCCAACAAGCCGGGAGATTTCACTATCCGTAGATTAACAGGGTGATAATCTCAAGTTGGCGAGTCTTGTTTGCACATGAGTTTGCATAGTTAAGGGCGTAAGACCGGGTCTGTAATGGATGGCTGGCATTTCTCGTCATCGAAGATGGTGAAGTCGTCGTGGCTCCAAAGCTTCTGAAGTTGCGTTGTATCCTCTCACTTCAGAAATTCCTGGATCTCAATGGCCAGTGGGAACATGTTCAAGAGTACCAAGGACCCTAGATGGCAATGGGATTGCTGTACAAGACTCGTAGAGCCATAACGTTGTGACCATTCAGCATCGCGATCTATCGTCCAAGCACGTTCAAGTGTAAGCGAAACTAATTTCGGACAATAAATTCCATCGAGGAACCCTTGTGAAAGATGGATTTCGGTTGGGATTTCGAGGCCTCTTGAGCTCGGTCGCAGTTACACTTCCTTTCCCGAAACTTTCCAAGTTCCCAGACACATCCAGGATAACAGATACGGATTCCAGATTGGGGCGATCGTGAAGAACAGATAGACAGCGTTCTACACTGATCGGGTATTTCCATTGAAATCTGTGTTGGGCTTAGTGGAATGTCTCCCAACAATCTGGTCAAAGTATATCTTTTCATGACAGTTTCGAGAAAGAACTTGCTCAACCATCTAGTACGGTAGTTATGACACGTGTTCTGGGGTGTTGTGACTTGCGAGCTTTCGTGAGTTTTGCCATTGTTGGTAAAGAACTGAATACAAGAAATTTTCGTCAGTTATAGATGTTCATGGTTAGAATTGTACTGGTCTTCACCTTGTGGTTAGAAATATGGGAGGTAGCATGAGCTCGTCTGGGCAAGAAATACAGGATTTTAAACTCCAATGATGACGACCATTAACAGTGTGTTTCCAAGGCTCAAAAGTACAAGACGTGGCTGCATCCTGAACAAAAGATGTCATATAGGTGCGCGGAAAGAGATTAGACATAAACACAAAGTCTCAGAACAAGATCGTCAAGAGAATACAATCAATGGAACCCAGAAAAAGGAGAGGATACACGAACAAGGCTCTCAACAGAAATATAAAGTCTTAAAACAAAATTTTCAAGAAGAGACTGGAGTCGAGGAAAGCCAGAAAAGACATTATTATTCCTTGTTTCTTGTATACTGTGAAAAGTAAGAAGGCGTCCATTGTCTTTCATTCGGACGTTCGTCAGGGAGCGAAGGATCCAGAAATCCGATTTCGGAAGCAGACTGGGTAGATTACCGGCGAGGTCCACGCATGAACAACCAGGGTCCGTACTACATACCATGTGGTCGCGTACCGGGCATGCTACGGACATCTCTCCCCTTCGGACGTTGTAAATGACCAATCTAAGCAATAGATCGCGCCACCACTTGAGCTGCACTATTTTTTGCCTCAGCTCTCTAACTCGTCACAATGAAATCTTGTTGTGCCGTCACGACGTAGATGGCTCCCAAGTGAATCTATTGCCAGGAGGTTGCTAATGTCAAGTAGTAACAAGTCTCATGCTTTGATCGTACTTGCACCCCCAGACGACAACTCGTAGCAACTCGTCCTCGTGGAAGCGGACCCAGGAATTCAGTTTTTCACAAGGGTGAACCTGCTAAACACTCAAGATATTTGTAAGTACCTTTGTTTCATAACTGGATGCGATGCATCTTGCTTGAAGTTGTCTTACAGTTCCTGGGCCCTGGATTTCTCTCCACACTTGACCGATCTCGATTTTTATACACAGGTTAATTTACGTTGTCTTCTCTGATACTGTTCTTCCCTAGTTTCCACTTCCTTTCTATGCCTTCACGTACACTTTTGTCGCTTTCGAGCATTCTGGAGCCCTATTAATCCTCAAATAATTTTGGTTCCTGTGAGTGCTTGCACCTTGCGGTCGATCTTCCTGAGCTGTCTGTACGTGTCTTCCTCCACTTGAGACGACGAAGTCGCTTGTGGGTCTCATATCGCTCATATCGATATCTGATACACGACTTGCCGCTCGGGAACTCGGGATGGTTGAGTACGTTAGGCGGGAAAAAATATAGAAGGTAGAGCATGGTCCTGCGTGATTAGGAGGAAAGACAGAGCGAATCGAAAGACTGTTTAGCCTTCAGTTCTCCGTTAAAGGAATGAGAGATGCGGTCGATAGCGTGTATACAACTTGCACAACAATTGAATGCTACATATGCTCAATATTATTCGATTTATATCATTGTCTCTGTGAGAGAAAGTACAAAATATGAAAATTACACTGCTCTGCAAGTGCAAGTCAGAACTTTTGCCGTCGTATACCGATCCGAGTATCAGATAGGTTTGGTGCGGCCAGACGTAGTATGTGCAAAGGACAATGCTTTAGAAGATTGACAGGGGTTCTGCAGAATACGCAACACGCGAAGCGGACTCAGTCTCACACTGAGCGGTACTCAAGCTTAGGGACAATATCATGAAAAGTAGGGATTTTTCAATTCCCCTTTTCAAGGTCACGCGCGGGTAACGCCGAGCATTGCACGACGCGTCACCTTCTCTTAAGAGATTGTCCAATCTTCCCGCTTCATTCAACAATGGTATGCAGTAACTACTCCGTCTCGATTCACCATCCTTACGTGCCTACGCTACGTATCCACAGTTTAGGAATACTTATGACTCCGACAATACCGTCTTCTCGCCACAAGGACGACTGCATCAAGTCGAATATGCTCTCGAAGCGGTGAAGCAGGGATCAGCTGCCGTGGGCCTCCGTTCCAAGACACATTCCGTACTTCTGGCTCTGAAGGTACGCCCTGATACCATGCGGTATCCAGAAATTATATTGTATTGATCGAGGACTACCCATGAACGTACAGCGATCGACGGGCGAATTGGCTTCGTACCAACAGAAGATGTTCCGAATAGATGACCATGTTGGAATTGCGATTGCAGGCCTGACGTCTGATGCTCGTGTTCTTAGGTGAGCCTTGTATCTCATGCAGGAATGAGACTCGATTTAAATCACCACCGCAGCAACTTTATGCGTCAACAAGCCATGTCTTCAAAAATGATCTTCAACCGACCCGTACCCGTCAACCGTCTAGTATCCGCAATTGCTGACAGTCTGTACCTAAGCCATCTTTTGTGGTTCACGGCTAATGTCACTTTGTATCTCTATAGAGGCACAAGTGAACACACAGGAGTACGGCCGTCGCCCATATGGTGTTGGCTTTCTCGTCGTTGGACAAGACCAAACTGGTCCTCATCTCTACGAGTTCTCGCCATCAGGAAACTCGTACGAATACTATGCTATGTCGATCGGTGCACGGAGCCAGAGCGCGAAGACATATCTGGAGAAACACTACGAAAGCTTTGCAGATGGTATGTTCATACGTTTTCTTTGCTATTCTCAGCTCATCGATCATATTTCAGCGTCCCTTGAGGACCTTATCCGCCACGGTTTGCATGCGCTACGTGAAACGCTGCAGCAAGACAAGGAACTTACGATCAACAACACCTCAATTGGACTTGTCGGTCCAGCTAGTGAACATGAAAAAAGCGTACCTCCAGGTGGTCCGTTCCGTATCCTTGAGGGTGAGATCATCCAGCCGTTCCTCGACACCATGGTTCCGAAAGACACTGTCGCCGCACCTGCTGCACCTGCCCTTACAGCGACGGTGGATGAGGATGTTCAGATGGCAGGGTGATGGAGTGTTGATTGAGCTTGTGAGGTAGAATCTTTGTATTTTCATAGGCATGAAATATCCACTCTTCATTTCGGTTCTTGCGACCCAATATCCTAACGCTGGCATATGTCTCGCTCACATGATCCGTTCTTGGTTATCTTTCGAGTAATATTGAACGAAACTACATAGTCATAGCGCCGTGACGATGCAGAGAATAATAGGTCTACCGTGCTTGTGATACGACCTTAGCTATTTCATAGTAGAAGGTAGGTAGATATCAGAATAGTCACATGTAACGAGGTGATTCCAGATGGAAAGACATCAAATTCCAGGCGTGATATGTAACTGATGAAATTCCAAACTGTCTGGCCTCACCCATAATATGTATATCAATACTACCATAACTTCTTTTTTCCCTTTCCGCGCTGACAGGCATCACCTCTAGACCGGTAACCGTCCCCTCTACTCAAAACCTGTAACTGTGGAGGAATCTGTCCCCAGTCTAATTTAGCTTATGTTCAAGGAACATAAAAAGATATAGTCAAGATCAAAGTGGCATCGGACGCGCGTCAGCTCCGCTTGTCCAGACAAAGCTGCCAAATACTTGACTCCTTTAAACTTCACCACGAATTGCAGCTCAATAGAGCCGGGATGTCATTCCTATACGATGAACCCATAACGAACTTTTTCCACCGTATCAGCTCCAAAGACAAACCAAAAAGATTGCGAAAACGTAAAAGACTCCAAGAGGACACGGAAGCAAACCGATCTCTCTCACCTGGCGACAAGAGGCCAAAAATGCAACAGAAACTTTTTTTCTCGAATGACGGACAGACTCAAGGAAGCGCTGGACCCTCTCGTCAAGTAGCGAAGACGTCAAGTCCGAAACAGGGCGGGTCTTCAAAATCTCTTGGGCGCAGTTCTGCTGCTGCACCATCTCCAGTCGATGCGTTATCACGCGTCTCTTCCAGAGCAACACCCATCACTCGACATATCAATACTCTTCCGACTCCTCTGACAGCTAAACGACCGGCTTCACCGTCGTTCCTTATCCCCCATCCAGACCAACCAACGCAAACGCCGCGTCCACGATCTCCTCAATCCCCTATAGAATTATCATACTTGGAACCGCGGAAAGCAATCGATCCTCTGACTCCCCTCACAATGCCCCGCCGTGTCACCTATTCTCGAGCTCAGAACTTGGTTCGAAGTCGTGTACGATCACTAAGCCCTTCGAGAGAGGTCTTATCCCATGTACCATCCCAGATATCGTCTATCTGTCTTCCTTCCCCAGAATACGAAGTATTTGAGGAAGGGCGATGGAATGATTATAGTCGCGATGAGTCATTGTCACCACCTCCATCTCAGAAGTTGGTCCCATCATCACAGTCACAAGCAGACGGTGGTTTCGACTCTACGTCAATTTTGCCTGACGATCCCAGACCATCGATATCTCAGCATTCACCTGTTTTTCTTGTACCTCGACTACCGAACAGAGTCACAACTGGACCGTTGCATATTGTGGATGACGAGGGTCGCAGTCAGACTTTGTGTTCGAGAGAGGAGAAGCTGTATTCTGTGTCCTGTTCGCCTGTTGTAGACCCATTGGAGACCTCGCTCATTGAGGTTAATGACGGTGAAGAATACGTTCTATCTTCCCAAAGTCAGTTGGTATTACCTTTCCACACTTCTCCTCGAAAAAACAGAAGAAAAGTATCTTGCTCCTCATCGTCTTCAATATCTGAAGGCACGACGCATTCTGACGAAATTGTGCCGAGCTCTCAGAGTCAGCTTGAGAAAGAGCTTGACGTGATGAGTGACTTCACTGATGATCGACGATATGCTCTTCCAGTGATAAATAACAGCCCCCTAACCGCTGAGTACGTCTATTATACTAGGCTCCTGATCGATGGCAAACGATTGACTCGGATGTCACGCAGATCATCATCTCAAACTTACTTGGCTACGCAACCTACAGTTGCTTTCTCTATCTCGGAAGGTTCATCGACATCAACACAAATCCTTGTGGAAGAAACTCCCGAGAATTATTACCTTCATCCGAAGGACGAAGAGCCGGGCTCTGTCACAGAAGAAGATTCCGGGGATGAAAGGGATCACATGTTTTCTCCTGATCAAGCAAACTCTGCCTCGACAAACCTGCAAGAATCTGCGTCATCTCCATCCCAGGAGTCCTTGACATATCCAAGCTCTTTGCCAGATGCGATCAAAGAATTCCGTGAAATGTTTGGAGTCGGAGACGAAAGTTATCCCGATGATTTTCCCATGTCTTTGAGAGATTAGAACATGTATCAACTCGTATCTATCCAGACCGTCCTTTTTGAGTGTAGGAAGATGAATGAGAACAAGAGATGTCTTGCGGCCGTGTCAGTGTATCCATGACTCCTGGACGTATCACTAATGCATACTATGCCGCCAGCTGCAGCTGCGGTGACTTGTCATCATAGATTGGAATCTCTCACAATCCGTGCAATGTGCACAGGAAATCCCTACCGCTTATTTTGAACCACCCTTACATATTGTATGTTCTGCGGAACCTCTGGAAAAATTCTCAAAACATTATTTTTCGCATACACTACGGCTGGCCGCACAACAAGTGTCTCTCTGGTAGGCAGGAAACGGTGAAAGTTTTGACTTGCACTCGCAGAGCAGTGTAATTTTCAAATTTTTGTCACAGATATGGTTCCAATATCATTGAGCATATATAGTATTTGATTATTATGCGAGTTGTATACCGTTATTAATCACATCTCCCATTCCTTTGACAGAGAACTGAAGGTTAAACAGTCTTTCGATTCGCTCAGTCTTTCCCCCAAATCACGCAAGACCATATTCTTCCTTCTATATTTTTTCCCGCCCAACGTACTCAACTATCCCGAGTTCCCGAGGCAAGTCGTGTATCAGACATTGATATGAGCGATATGAGACTCACAAGCAACTTCGCCGTCTCAAGTGGAGGAAGACACAGCTTAGGAAGATCGATCGCAAGGTGCTAGCACCCACAAGAACCAGGATTATTTGAGGGTTAATAGGGCTCCAGAATGCTCGAAAGCGACAAAAGTGTACGTGAAGGCATAGAAAGGAGGTGGAAACTAGGGAAGAAAAGTACCAGACAAGACAACGTAAATTATTCTGTGTGTAAAAATCGAGATCGGTCGAATATGGAGAGAAATCCAGGTCGCAGGAACTGTAAGACGTAAAGCGAAGGTGAACGAAACACTTAAATGGTGCTAAGGAAACTCACAAATAGTTTGAGGATTGAGTAGGTTCAACCTTTCTAAAACTTTATATGCCCTACTTACGGTAAGCTCGCGAGCCAAGGACATTTTGCAACTGTCGAGTTTCTCGCCTTCTCCTGATCAGAGGGCGGAGAGGTCTTTTCAAGGTTATTAGCATAGAAGTATGGGATGGCATAGGGTGGATGATGGTACATAATGTAAAAGCAAAGTGACCTTTAAGATGAAGATGTTTCTTGAGAAAAACCACTGTTGAAGACAACATCCCGAATTTAATTGTGCACAACAACGATTCTCATTGACATCGATTTTTACCTATAATAGCAGGATCGACTCCGCCTGATCATTAGCATCTAGCAACTGGAGACAAGACAGACAATTATGGATGTGTAATAACCTGTCTGCGCGACGATGCCGCAGGCATTTTGTCGGATTCCTCGCCGATTATAGCTCCTAGGACTGCCGATCAATGACAGACCATTGAACAGAAATAGATACCATCCTTATCACTGAAGTTGAAGTACATAAGCTTTCCCCGCCGATACCATGGCGCACGCGCGTGAAGCTTGGAGGAGGCGTCAAGAACGTGCAAGTGCGAAGTCGATCTTTATCTTAACACGGAATTTCGGCCCGTTCAGCGCTCAATAAGCGTTTTAGCCTAGCCAGGGCTCACTTCATATCGTACTCAGGCTTACCTACAACTGCTCATACAACAATGCCAGGAAGATTACAGAACAAGGCGCGTAATGTCTTTCCAATGAATGCGAGTAATATCAATGACCTATCGTGTGCCACGATCCACAGGTCGCACTAATTACCGGAGCTGGATCGTGAGCATCTATATGATTTTGTGACAGTAGAATCCCGATTCTGATGTGATCTGCAAGAGGAATTGGATTGGAATCCTCGATCCTGTTTGCCCAAGAGGGCGCGAATGTTCTACTTGTTGATATCAACCTCGAAGCTGCACAGGCTGGCGCAGCGCTAATCAATCAACGGCACCCTAATCCCAAGGCTATCGCGATCAAGGCAGATGTTGGTAAGGAAGAGGATGTTAGAAATGCTGTCGATACCGCAGTCAAGGAGTTCGGTCGCCTGGATATCATGGTGAGGCCTCTGTCGACTATGTCTCTATATCCTTGGATAAACAATGGAATCTTCTTGCTCAGTTCAACAACGCTGGTCAGTGCGAAAACATACGTCATTAAGGAATGCCCTGAGATCGGTAGATTGATATTGTTCGCAGGAATTATGCACGCTGAAGACGATGACGCTCTTAATACAGAAGAGCGCATCTGGGACCTCACCATGCAGATCAATCTTAAGGGCGTCTGGTGGGGATGCAAGTATGCCATTCTCGCTATGCGCAACAATCCAACAGACAAGTCCAAGGGACTCTGCACTGGAGGAAGTATCATCAATACCGCGAGTTTCGTGGCGATAATGGGAGCCGCGACTCCTCAACTAGCATGTGCGTCAATGTGTGTCATCTGCTCAAAATTCGGCTGACGCAAATTGTCCTACAACTTGGCAGATACCGCTTCCAAGGTATGTTCACTATCACAGTGGGAATCGTGACACCTTTCAATCCTTTGAATCGCTCCTTCGTAGGGTGGCGTTCTCGCGATGACCCGCGAACTTGCAATGGTCCATGCCAGAGAGGGCATTCGTGTCAACTCCCTTTGCCCGTGAGTAATGGAATGCACACCCGAAATTTCTGAAACTCTTCTCACACTCATTTTAGGGGGCCACTTAAAACTCGTAAGTTTCCATACGGGGCCTCCTCCAAAGTTCGTCTCGCCTCATGATTTCATCTAGCTCTTCTGATGGATTTCCTCAATACTGAGGAGAAGCGTCAGCGTAGACTGGTCCACCTGCCCATGGGCCGATTTGGAGAGGCCGTCGAGCTCGCGAAAGCTGCTCTCTTCCGTGAGTGTTCTGTCCTCTGGGTCGTTCTCGACAAATCGCAATTGACCACTTGTAAAGTTGCCAGCGATGACAGTAGTTACATGACAGTACGTCTAGACCTTTCTTTCATGTGCTAAAACGACTCTGACACGATTCTCGACACACAGGGCACTGACTTCAAGGTTGATGGTGGCCTCACGTCTGCCTACGTCACGCCGATCGGAGAAGCGCTGCTCTCTCCACCTGAGAGCCTGACTAAATGATCCTCGTAATTTGATCCTCGCTAGTCGGATGTAATGACATCCAATTTCACTATTGTAAATCAAGGATAAGGAATATTTGAACGTATCAACTATCCTGTTCATGAAGAAAGGCCACGCCGTTGAAGTCATAAATGTCGTGAGGATATATTTACCGTTGCCCAGGCGGCAACTAGGACAACACTTGATTAAATGACACCATGGAATGATTCAATATCTAGATCGAAATAAGTTGGTCTACAGGGATCGAGATGCGGCGAGGTGCGAGTTGAGTTTCAAAACAACTTGGCCGCTTCTGCTCGTTTCTTGTCGCCTTGCGCCTTCCTTAGCTTCGTAATTTCTTTACCGATCTCATTATTGATGCGTTTATGCATTTCAGGCTTATAGCCGAGCGCGAAAAGGATCTCCAAATGAACGAAGAAAGGTGCGAGTACGACGGCTGTAAAGTTCATTATCGGGTGCGACTTCTTAAGACAGGCGGCGATACACGCGTACCACCCAGAAGATTATCCAGCAACGCAGGAGCGCGTTTTTCTGCAAGACCATGGCCAAGGAATTGGGCAATCCAAGAGCAGATATGGATCAGGACGGCTGTATTCCAGTGATTGGAACCTGAAGCATGGAAGGCAGTGGATGTCAAAAGCGACAAAGTCAACTGAGGCGCGTAAAGGATCTACAGAAGGAGTTGGTAAAGGGGTACAGCGATGAGGAATAACAGCATACAGCGGCGGTAGGCTCGAGAATAGAATAATAAGCGATATAAAGACCAGCATGGATTGCAGACCAGTTCGTGTCGAAGCGCAGGAAGTCGTTAATTTGATAATGGATTTCAGGCACGAAGGACGGAACTGGTAAATCGGCCGCCATAACTTGAAACGTCCTAATTGATAATGGCGTCAGTGGTTGAGAAGATCTGCGAGGCAGATAGGATGTACCATAGCAAGACGGGCACAAACACGATGTGTATGAGTACATTGATCTTGTTAGAGTGATAAGCACCATAGAAAGTGAGCTAGATGGAAACTGTTTTAATGCGAGGGCTTGGTTAATGGGACCGACAAACCTGTGTATCGACGTCAAAAAGTTTGCAGGACATGATGGTGGTCAATGATTAAAATAGGAACCGTTTTGCTGTGCTGTAAAGCAGCTGTCCATAAACATATGTCTCTTTAGTAGACTGCCATAAGCGGATCTTTTGAGCCTGGAATCATGGAATTTCTGAACTTCCCACACGTATACTATGCCCTCCCGGCGCAAGTGGAGAGCCCCCCCTCCAGTCGACACTCTCTGATATGTCAACAATTACCATAGTTTTTGCTATGTTTCATAGTAAGGAACTCTTACCTTGTATACTGGAACTATTTAGAACTTGAAAGAAGAGGAAACACCCAAAACTTGTCGAGTCCCGTCTTGACGATGAGGGGAAGTGGTTTGTCACTCTCCTCATCCACACCTGCCGTCCAAAGCCGGAGCATTAATCAATGAGCTGAGTTTTGATCCTAAAACGCGAGGCACCAAGTCCGCACACGTTATCTAATTGATGATCGCGATTGGATCTGATGGGATTTCCGGCCAACCGGCTGACCCATGAATTGACGCTTTCCTCCTTTCTTTTTCCAACAGGGAGCTCTTACAAAAGCAGTTCTAACTGCCTTACTGTCAACTGTCCATCAACAGAGTGGAGAGTTGATTCCCAGTGAAGAGCCAGTTGAGCCAGAATGTGCACAATCAACCCAAATAATCCTGAGGAAGGTCAAGCCAAGTTGGACATGACCACAGCAAGATCAACATTCTAGCAACCCTAGCCAACTTCTTTGGCAGACCATTGATTAAAGTCACATTGTTGACCAATGTCTGACATCCTCGATGGCACATATACAGCATTGACCAGGATTGGCCATGGGACTAGCATTATGTTCAATGTCATCCAAAATTCCTTGATTGAGTCCATTCGTAGACAGCTCAGGTGTTACACAGACCCTTCATGAATTCAAGACATAATTTCTTTTATCACTATCCCAGGCCTGTGCTATGATGCTGCTCTGAGACAATATCCCTTCTCTAGAAGCTCTCCCTTGTACTGCTCTCATGAAACTTTGATTCAGCCATTGTCATGGAATGCAAGCAAAGTGAATCTACAATCTATTCTTGTGGCTGCTTGAGCACGTTGCTGCAAATGACAAGAACAAATCCTGAAGTCTATATATTATAAAGATGCTGCATTTATGTGCTGCAATGTAAGGGATACTGGATGCTCTGGAAATTTGTCAACATTGCCAGCACACAATAAACCCAGTACAGATTTATATGAAGAACTGAGCAGTCACACCTGCCACTGCAAATAGTCCATTGACATCCAGCCAGCTAAATAGACTGGAAGAATATCATCATGACAAGCACTTGAGTCTCATGTCACATGTACTAGAATCTAGTGCATCCACACCAGACAGGCCAGCAAATAATCTAGAATGAGTTACCATCACTGATTAGCTTGACAAGCTGAGAGATATTGGCAGACCTGGAGGCATGGTTAAGTCTTGTAATGTGCCCAACTGGAGTGTCCGATTGAGAACCAATAGTGGCATGACCTGCCTGCAGTAGAATACACCTTTGTGTATGGATGTCATTATGTAACTTGGCATCCTATGGCATCACAGCAGCAACACACAGTGATGAAGAAATCAATGACTCAAATGCATCCCTGTCCATTTCACTCTTGTATAATGGTATAATGGATGAACCACTCAATGTGAGATCAGCCAAATCACACAGGCTAGATTGAATGACAACATGCTGACATGATATTGTGGGCAGGGTATTTCTGCAGCCAAAGTAGCAAGTGCTGTGGCCAAAGGACACCCTTTTCATACTTATCTCAAAGGGTATGGTCTGGAGAATTCCAAGGTATGATGTTTTTTTTGGGAGGGGGGGAGGGTCCAGCTACGGATGCTTGGGCATGTTTATGAGCCTTAATCCTGAAATTGTCCCCACATACTGCTACATATGTACATGAAAATTTCCCTGTTTAGCAAGGGGGAGGCTGCTTACATATATGAGAATTTCCTGTAGGATTGAGGTGCTTATATACATTAAAATTTCCTTATTTAGTGAGGGGGTGGAGGGGTCTTATCGAGTTCTAATCCTGCAATTGAACATCGTCCCCTGTTATTTTTTTTCTGTACCCCTTATCTGACTACGACAGTGTTGCCGAGCGGAGCCTAGAAACGGCGTTCTTCCCTTATGGTCATGTGAGGTGACGGTCTGTGACCTGTCGAAACTTGGGTGCGCGGAGGGCAATAGTTGTAGAAGAAGCACGTGTGGATACGCTCTGAAAACAGACTGCCATCTCGCACATCATTCATCCATGGTTCGATCCACAATCATCGTTAGAGCCTCGGATGCTTTGCCTCTTGCCGCCAGCGTAGACGATGAACAGGTGTGGCGGCATTAGCGTCAGTATCAGGCCATGTAATCTGACGTGTCGTACAGACAGAGCAATCCCTTCAGGAACACAAACAGCAAGCCAAGCTCATTTTCCGACGCATTACCCCCAACGCTGAGCCTCGGTGCTCGATTGAAAGCGGTCAATATACGTTACAGTTTGTGCCTCAAAGTTCCAGCCTCGGTCTACGCTGAACTATCTCTGTTGCGCTCCAGTTACCTTATATCGGATAATGTCGTATTCCTCACAATAGCAGACAAGTCCTATCCTCGTAAACTTGCCTTTTCGTACCTAGATGAGTTGGCGAAGGAGTTTTCCACAACGTATGGCCCGAAGGTTGAGTCAGTCCGCAAACCATACGCGTTTGTCGGTTTCGGTCTGTCATCACCTTTTTCATCTACCTTGACCTTCTTGGTCTGACTGTGCCGTAGACACATTCATGTCAAAGACTGCGCGACTCTATCGTGATACACGGACGGCGGCAGCTACATCTAGTCTTGACAAACTTAATGACGACCTACATGACGTGACGAGGATCATGACCAAAAACATGGAGGAGCTTCTGTGGCGCGGAGACTCGCTTGACCGTACGTGTATTCTGTCCTTTTCCCCTCCTGGCTGACCAAACAATCTCGGTAGGTATGTCGCACTTATCAACGTCACTGAAGTCTGAATCCGAGAAGTACCGGAAAGCCGCCAGAAATATCAATTTCAACGCCATGATACGCCAATACGCACCGCTGGGAGCGGTTGGATTACTTGTAATTATATTGTTATACTGGAGATTTGGATGATATACCTATGTACAGTACTTACTTTCTTAATATGCTTCATAGAATTCCCACGACAGGCGTGTAATCTTATCTTGATCAGGGTCTTTGTGCTTCGATATTTCCTGTTGTTCTGGGTCAAGAGCTGTGAAGGGTTCAGTTCAAACCGTTCAAGCCCAGCGCTTACTACTTCCTCCTTTGTGCTCCAGAATCTAATCATGCAACGGGCTGCATCCCCTTACCGAGCTCCTTCCCCCCACCGATCTACTTCACCGTATTACCAACCGCCAGCTAACCAACACAGAGACTACCCTCTGGGCTGGCAGACCCATTCTGCTGGACAAGCACCTGCCGATGGAGCCCTCACATATATGACATCGATTGGGAAAGAAGGACAGCCTCTGTACCATGTATTCAAGTATGTGTTCGATCGTGCTGATCATCTCGAGCGATTCATGCTGATCTACACCAGAGCAGTTCCAGCTAGGTCAGTCACTGTAAACCGGTCGAAAGGACAAAGCTGATCCTATCGATACACCCGATCGTCTCAGTTATACCATCTCGAACAATGTCGTGAATGGGATGCAGTGGGTACCTGTTGAAATCACCGAGACCTTACCAGTTGGAGTGCAACCAGCTAGTGCGGTCAGCCTTCTTTGATTCCAATTATTGCACCCTTCAATTAACAAATAAAATTTTATAGGATTATGCCGCCTTCAATCGCAAATCCGGAGATGATCGGTATGTTGATATCTGTCCGGATTCAGAGAAGTTTCGAAATCAACATGTTCGAACACTTTAGGCGAAGACAGAGCGAAGCTGGAGCCAAACGCATGCAAGACCTAGACAAAGATCTCCTCAACGCTCGGGAACTGGATGCACAAAATCGCGAACGTCGCAAGAGCATCAATGCATCTGCGCTTCCAGGTTCATTTTCTACATCCGGATCGGTCGGCTCTGGTACTCAATATCATCGAAGCCCTTATAATGTATATAGTGCTTCTACTAGCAGCGCTTATTCCGATCTCGATCGTCAAATGGGAAACCTCGATCTACGTGATCGAGGCAAAGAATACTCTGGCGAAAAAGAAGTGAAAACTCCTCGTCCACAAAAGTATATTGCCAGTGAAGTCAGCGATAGACCCCGCAGTCCTCATCCCGGCGCCCGCCCAGTAAGTCGCTCTGAGGGTCCCTACGGTGCAGCAACCGCGTTTGGGACCCATAGTAATACCGGAAGGCCGTACTCTGCCGCAGGATACCAACCTAGTACTTCTCCTAACCCGCGTCCCGCTGAAGCTCCATTCGTCCCACCTGGCAATGTATCCTATCGTACCACTGACCCTCTTCCTCGTTCAACAACGCCATCCGCGGGCGCCTCTCGCGCTGTTTACCCTCCCGGTCATGTTTTGGAAGGGCAGCCTATCCTTCCTCAAGACCGCGCAAGGATGACGCCCATACCACGTGGACCTTCTCCTGTTCCTCCCGGTCCTTACAATGCGAGCGCAGTCGGCTTACCACAGTCGCGTTCCTCTCCAAACATACCTGCTGGTGCCGGTCGAGGTGCACCATCTCAACAGCTAGCTGCTCCTGAAGGATTCTCGCGTCCCGTCAATGGGTCTCATCCCTTCACACCTTTCGACATCATGAAAATCCAGGATATGGAAAAGTTCTGGTCCTCGGTTCCAAGGATGCCAAGTGTACTCATGACTCATGATGTCTTCGAGGAAGACTGGCATCGGCTGATGCACGTACGTACGCTTTATGCCCAACGTTTGACGGCGAGTTGACGCGTGATACTCACAGGATATGGCTCTCGCATGGGCCGGGAAGCTGCCTATTCCCGAGCCTGAGCAGGGTGGAGTGATGCCAAAGCGTTCAACTATCGTTGTGGATCTCGTCGACTTATGGAACGAATCTTTTTTCTTGATACGTGGCGTAGAGCTCATTCTTTTCAGAGGAAAGGAGCGACGCACGGGTCGCCACGCGGGGCTCATTGAGGGGAACTTGCCTTACCTTGAAGAGCCTGATGACTACATCTCTTCCGAAGAGGAAAGCATCGACGACAATTCGGATTCAGATCTGGAATACGGTGGAGGGAGATATCAACATCCTGGTTATGGCGACTCTCAACAGCAAATGGCAGAAATATTTGAGGAGGGGCGTCGCCGTAAAGAGGCAAAGATTGCTCGTGAAGCTGAAAGGAGAAGAAGGCGTCAGGAAAGACATCGCAAACGTCGAGAAAAAATAAGGGAGCGTAAATATGCCCTTTATCTGGCCTATGTACCTACCAATGTGGTCGCGGGTGGCTACGGAGGTGTTGGATACTCTTCAGGAAGTCGCTATGGAGGTCGCTATTGATTGCCGAAATGCTCGTGGCTCTACGGAGAAACATACCCAATGGACTCTTTGGATTTGCACTACCGTTCAGATGTCATCATGTACTAACTATCTATGAGTTGTCACAGTTATCAATAAATGCCTGGAAGCCGGTTTCATAAACAGTAGTACAATTTGAATATTAGTGTGAAAATAGTATGTATGATCACCAACCCCTTCCTCGTCCACGACTTGCAGCAGGATATGCTGCACCACCTCGGCTATTTCCTTGGTACCCAAGTGCATTATTTGCAGTCGGATAACCTCCATAGCCTCCGCTTCCTGTTCCATAGCCGCCGTAACCGCTACCTTGCTGGGCCGCTCCTCCATAAGCCCCATTGATGTTCCCATATCCACCACCTCCACCGCTGGCGTACCCACCACCTCCGTAACCTCCATAGCCTCCATAGCTGGGCGGCGTTCCGCCTCTAGATGGAGGTCCACTCCTTCCTGAGTTATGTCCACCGTAGTTCTGGGTAGAAGGGGCGCTACCATAGCCACCATAGCCCCCATACTGTTGTGGAGGCGGAGCTTGATAGAGCGGCCTTGAGGGTTGTTGATAGCTTCCCCGATTGTCATATCCACGGCTCCCTCCTCGACCATTTCCGTACCCATTCTGCGAACTTGGACCATAGCTATTTTGGCGAGAATGAAACGGGTCACTCTTGCGATCGGCGCCTCCGTTCGCCCAATTCCCTGACCTGCCGTTTGCCCCTTCATTCGACCAGCCACCACCTCGTCCTCGTCCTCGTCCTCGGCCACCGTGTCTAGTGTTTTCAAGGTCGGTTGACGTCAGTACTCTCGGAATCCTCTTTACACCTGGAAGCATAATGGATCGATGGGGTGTGATTTGTTTTGGGAAGAAGTATAGGGCGGACAATGAACGATCGTTCTGGACATCAGGAAGGCCTTTCATCTCGAATGGGCAATAGTATGTAGATCCAGGTATGCAATCAGGATTCCTCAGTACCGCCCCATTGATGCCGCCGCTTCTCCTTGGGTCAATGGGTACAGGCTACACCACAAGTCAGGCATGACCGAATGGATAAGAAATAAATTCTTACCTCTTGGCTTTTACGTTTTCCGTACAACCCTTCATAGAAAGGATACACTGGATGCTCGTCCGTAGCAAAAATGACGTTACTACCCCACTGATTGCGTTTAACTTCTTCCTCCGTAAGATTGGAGTATTCTTTGGACATCGCATCTAGGAGTCGTTTTTCATCGATGAATGGAAGAAGGGCAACACCTTGCCAAGCCATCTTCTTTCCGTTCATGTCAATTTCAAATGTTTCAGGATAGAAATCGATAATAGGGGAATCCTCTGCTGTCATCAAGGAATGGAAGACAGAGGGTATATGCTGTCGACTGGGAAGGGGTAGTGTTCAGACGAAGCTATGATTGGTGCAGCATGAGACAGACCTGGCGGCAGGGAAGACCCCCATCAATTGTTCAAAGGGTTTGAAAGGTTGTCCAAGAACAAATTTCAAGTCCATTTTATCGACATCTTCGAAGTCTGCAGCAAAAGGGGCAAAGTGATAGGGATAATACCATTGCCACGACGGTGTCTGTACATGCGACCCAATCAGACGGATGATGATATCAATAACGTGAGAGATCTTACACCCTGGTAATAATACTGGAGAACCCACGACAAGCCCTCGACATAAGCTTTGGTGACGCTACAGGGAGAAACTCAACAAGCCTCAAAGATATGAAGATTTCTGAACGTACCAGTTCCGAAACTTCGTATCTGTGAGTTCGACCCCAAATTTCTGTCTATAGTAACGCTCCTTATATCCAGGCTCCCATAGTCTTGAATAGATGAGTGAGTGGTTGTCTTAGTCGGCAGCTAAAAGCAATGGACATACTTGACGGTATCCTCTTGCTCTACCGTGCCGTCTGAGTTGACCTTCAGAGCCGGAACACCGGATGGTACGTCGGACGGAGCATCGTCCTCCTCTTCGACAGTGACGATATCGTCGGCCGGTTCATCTGGAGCACCTGAGCCTTCCTCGAATTTCCGCTTCACACCCGCGACATGGTTCGAGTCACTACCCGTGGTTATTGAAGCTTCAGCATCAGACTTTTTGTCCGCATCTACATCTGCATCTTTTGAATCTACGATGATTGCATCATTTTTGTAAACGGGCTCAGGAGGCATAACATTGCGATGGTTTCCGAAGCCAGGAACTTCCTCATCTTCATCAATATGTGGGGTGACAAGACTAATGCCTGCGATGATGGGGCTGTAGCTCATTGGTGCAGCTTCGAGGGTTGCAACGGGTACAACAGGTTTCGTTGGGGAAGGAGGTTTCGCAGGTAGAGATTTTACAGGAACAAGCCCAGACAATTCCGCCTTCAGGACTTCAGCGGCACTCAAATTGGCCATGCGGATTGCACGCCGATTTGCTACTACATCACGATTGGATCCAGCCAATGCCTGTGCGGCTGTAGGGACATTTTGGACAGATTGAGAAGTCGGTGCAGCACCCAAACCAATTGAATCTGCGGTCGCAGCAAAATCATAGGTGGGGCGTTTGGGAAGAGATGGGTGGGCAGATATAACAAAGGGGGATGGGTTTATAGAGTTTACAGTCAAGCCCAAAGTGGGCGAAGGGCCAGTAGTAAAACCAGCTTTACTGTTTTGTTGTTCCAACTTACGTCGTTTCGCATTCTGGTCTTGTCGCTCTTCAGCTAAAAATTAACAAAGATATTCGTGTCAATGCCGGATCTTATATTGGAAAAGGGGGAAATGGCTGGAAACAGGAATAGACATAAACAGGGGCAAGACAGACCTTCACGGCGCTTTCGAAAAATTTCATCTTCTCTTTTAGCCAAACCTTCAAGGATGATCTGTGCTCTCGCCAGCTCAAGCCGGCCATGTGATGTCAGATATCCACCCATCCTAGGAAGTTCTTGTTTCCATATCTTGAGCAGAGTATCAATAGCGCCTTCACGGATCTCGAGCGAAGGAAGATGGGGGAGGAAGTCATTGCCAACAAAGAAAATCAGAAGGACCCAGTCATCAATTGCTTGCTCTAATGAGAACGGGATTGGAGACTGAGGAATGTTAAGTTCGACTTCCAAGTATTCACGTAAGATAGCAACGTCGAGGAAGATGAACGGCTTCTGAGCTGATGGAGGCTTTTTCTGAACGTCAGCTTTGGTACCAGTACATTGAGCAGCATAATGGCCCTCTTGGCCGCACATTCGGCAAGCGTTAGGGCTAGTATCGTTGGCAAAGACGTCCTCTCGGAGGACTCTGAACTGAGGTTCATGTGTTGCTAAAGCCAACATGATGAGATCGGCATCCTGTTGACAATTGTAAGGATCATGGATGCCCGTAAAAAGAAACTGGATCTCATACCAGGCCATAAATTACGTGACGAGTGTTGGGGTCGTATCCAGGAGTGACACGCTGACGCCGGATGAAATCCATGATTTTATGTTCTCCCTCTCCGGGTACGCTAGCATCAGATATGATTACCTGCATCTGCAACAGAGGATGAGAATGGATAGCGTGATGAGATCAGTGAAACTCTCACTGTCTTCCAACCAGGATCGGTATTCATTTTTTTGACCACCCAGTAGCGGAGAGATGATGCGAGCAAAGTCATAAATGGGGTCCCAGGTGTAATAGCATTTGAGTCCCAGGAAACTTTATTCTTTTCCTCTTCGCTCACTTCCTTGCCCATCGCTAGAGAAAAGGTCAATAACATGCATGTGCACTCAACTTCGATATGCAAACCTTCCCACAAAGCAACAGACTCTTTCCGTGCCTCTTCTTTCTCTTTCGCCTCCTGCGCAGAGCGGAAACGGCGAGAACGTTGCTGATTCATCTTCGCTCGGGGAGCAACGCCATCTGCAATGAGTGATTGAGAACCAAGTGAAGATTAAGGAGAAGCACCAAGGAAGGCCGATTCACCGATAGCCATGAACAATAGTCTGCGGGGTCGTATCATGTTGACCACTCGTTCGGTGTACTTGAAAACCTCTACCATCATTTCTTCCTCAGTTTCCGGGGCGGGCTGTAGCACAGTTCAAAGGGGTTGCGAATTGAGATACCGTGCATCTGACCTTTCCTTCCGGGTGCGTACAAGGGTGAACCTATGCAGGTCTCACTCAGTAACTTAGAAAAACAACATTCTGGAGACATAAATACGCACTATTCCATTCATGTCGAGATATAGGTTATCGAACTCTGCTCCATTGGGGTTGGGTTCCGTTATGTTGACTGGGATTGGTACGGAGTTGCCGTTGTCATCTGTAACCTGCACTTCTTCTTCCTCTACCACGGGATAGACTAAAGAGAATAGGAATCAGTTGGATCAGGGCATGTAAATATTTTTTGAGAAAACGGACTGATTTTGGGGTATTTTTTGCTAAGCCAACGAAAAAGGGCAGGAACACCCTATGAACATGTGTCAGTGATGTACTTGTTATGGAAGAATTCAAGCATACCATTATTAAGAGTTAATAATACGTTTGTAAAAGTGAGAGTTGCGCGCTTGAAGCGTTGTGGCTCCGTCTTCGTCGTCGCTCGTCGGTGCTCCTTGCTTGCCGGTGTTGATGGTGTGGGTGGACAAGTAAATGAGACACGTGATCTTCTGGTCATCCGGAGTCTGAAGTTGCCAGACACCCTTCGTTCAACGTGCAGGAAGAACAAGACTGCTCGGTGTTCTGGAATTCTTTTAGCCGGAATCTCTACTCTTACAAACACTGAATCTGTGAGCTATCGTTTTCAGATCATCGTGGATGCCTGCTCCAACGAAAGCCGATGGCCAACCGGATGCCAAACTCACTTCTCAGCCCTCTCAGAAGTCTATGACCAAAGCTGAGCGACGAGAACTCCAAGAGAGGCAGCGTGCTGCGAAGCTAGCTCAGAAAACTGTTCAAGGTGGTCTCTCTGGTGCAAAAGAATCAAATCCCTCAAAACCGCCGAGAACCCCATCTATATCACAGAAAAAATCCGGAGATACTAGTGGAAGTGGCGCTGCAAAATCGTCGCAGGCGAAGGAGACGGTGAATAACTCTACAGTGGCTCCAGATGATAATGCAGTAGTTTCTCGAGGCTTGCAAATATTTTCACACTTTGGACTTCCGAAACCCATTGGACACGCGATAAAAGGCGACATTCATCCAGCTATCATACGTCTTGGTCTTCTCTTCTCTGAGTTCCGCATATGTGGCTCTAATGCAAGATGTATCGCCACACTGACCGCTTTCAAATCAGTGTGTTTCTTTTGTTCTCTCTTCCCCTCTTTTATCGCTGATTACCCAATTTTTGTATTTAGGTTATTCAAGATTACACTACGCCACCGAATAACACGCTATCTAGACATCTCATGACGCATCTCTCACCTCAGATCACACATCTTGTCTCTGCGCGACCGATGTCTGTGACAATGGGTAACGCGATCAGGCAGCTGAAACTAGAGATCAGTGGGTCAGATATTGACATGATCGAGCAAGACGTGTGTTTACCCTACATTCGATGTTAATTAAGCGCGACTCAACTCGTGATCCTAGGCAAAAGACGCACTGTGTCACAAAATTGATAACTACATTCGGGATAGGATTATCATCGCAGATGAAGTCATTCAAGAGCTTGCAGGCAAGAAGATCAACGACGGAGATGTCATCCTTACCTATGCAAGGTCTGTGGTCGTGATCAATAGCTACACTGGTAGTTGTTGACAGCATGACTAGATCTTCGGTCGTGGAAAAGATTCTGTTGAATGCATACGAAGAGGGAAAACATTTCTCTGTCATTGTAGTTGACTCACGTCCTCTCCTAGAAGGTGCGTTCAATATGTTCCTGCATGATTTTTTGGCTGACCAACTTGTAGGGAAGGCATTGCTTAGAAATCTGACCAAGGTCTACCCACCGATACCTTGCACATATGCGCTGCTCCCTGCTCTGCCGTCGCTTATGACGGAGGTTACCACCGTCCTCCTTGGTGCTCATTCGCTAAGCGCGAATGGTGCAGTATACTCACGCGCTGGAACCGCACTTGTGGCAATGATTGCTAAAACGCATTCTGTCCCTGTTATGGTATGCTGTGAGACCTACAAGTTTAGTGATGGGGTCATGCTGGATGGCTTTGGCAAGAACGAGCTCGGTGAGAATATGTTGTTCTTTTTTTCATTTCTTGTACTCATGTGTTTTAGCTCCGGCGCGTTTCTCAACGCCCCCAAAACATTCACCAATCCTTCCTGCAATGCCCAATCTTGACATTCTGAATCCCCTGTACGACTTGACACCACCTTCATCCATAACGGCTGTTGTAACTGAGGTGGGGCTGATTCCCCCGAGCAGCATCAGCTCAATCCCATTAGCTCTTGGGAAAACAACTCTGTAGGATTTCAAATAAGGACATGACCTTTTGTCGCATCTGCTTTTGCCATCATACCTCTTTGCATCTTCGGGGATATCCAGATTGTCTGCAATATTAAGATATAAACATGTTGTAATGTACATAGCGACACAATTAAATGAAGCTCTAATCTAAATACCGGCAGCACAATTTATCTAGTAATTCCAAGTTCAACTTGGGCCCATGTCCAGAAACCAGATATTATGCAGAGTAAGACTCTACAATTCTGTCTTGCTCTTGGGAATCTCTTGCAATTGGGATCTCTTGTTGAATTCTATGATCTTCTCTCTAATCCAGTCAAATGCACGCTCGGTGGCAAGTTCCACAGGATGATCATAGAGGTAAGGCAGAATGGGAACGATGGCTAAGCCAGTGGCAGTCGGACCCCATGTCCGAAGACGAACGTTCTTGACATTCTTGAATGCTTTCTTTGCCTGCGCAACGGCGGTGTGTATCGTTAGCGCGGGAAGAGCCCTGCGGAGAAAATTGCCACGTGTCAATCCAAGCCGAGCGGTTTATGTCAGTAGGAAGGACAAACATGGATGCTATGGACTGGAATGTCGCGCGCTGCACGGCTGCAATCCCAATGCGTGTGGGTTCAGAAAAGTTGGCTGCTTCTATCGGGGACGGGCCACGACGGTGAGCCTTGTAGGATTCGTATCCTACATCACTGCGAAGCAGTATGATAAGATTCCAACTATCATCTATGTATGATCGAGCATATTCATACCCTGCAAGATAAATCCACGAAACGCCATATGCGGCGGTCACGACCCACGGAGGTACGACGGGTCGGAAGGCCTCGCCAATGTCACTTGTCTGAGAATACCAACTAGACTCAGGAAATTATCAAGAATGTTTGGGCTAACATACATATGCAATGTATCGAGTAGCCGTGCGAAGGGCAGTCCGGATTCGCGCGCCATAAGCCAGGTAACGAACGTCGGAGTTTGTGGTATTCGCGTCCTTGTCCGCGAGTTTTTTGACGGTGTCTTTAGCAGCGTCGATCGTAACGTCAGCAGTGCCAGTCATGGAAGAAAAGGACAGAGATGCCAATAAGTATATATCACAGCCGTGTTTTCAGAAAAACTCGTGTCCGCATCAATCAAAAAATGAAAAATCTCCGTGCGAGCTTACGACTTGGTCACGGCTTCGCTGATAGCGCCGGAGCAATATTCGGCCATCACAAGAGGCTGATAGATAAGGATTTTACATTCGTATATTACATAATTCTTGTTTCGATCATCACGTGGACTTGACGCCCGGAGTTGGCAATTGCACGGGCCAGTCATCCTGCAACGAACCTCTCTTGAGCTCGTCAACGCCTCGCTGCCCTCTATGGATACCCGGTCTCGCTCTGTATCCCCTAATACATCCCTCGGCAACAAGCAAGAACCCATATCTCCTGTACAGGACAAGATTTCTGCTTATTATTCCCTCGTCTTTCCTCATTTTACTTTCTACATTCAAACTCTCTCTGTTACTATCGGTCGTCGATGCGCTCCCAACCCAAATGCTGCCACGTCGTCCACAGCTGAGACTGTACAGGTGGACGTGGATCTCGGTGCTCTCAAGAGTGTCTCGCGTCTTCACGCGAAGATAGAATACGACCAGGATGAGGATCGCTTTGTTCTTGTCGTCATAGGTCGCAACGGTGCATGGGTCGACGGTGTCTGGTCCGGTAGTGGTACGCGAGCGCCGCTTGGGGAGAGGCAAGTGGTTTTTGTCTTGTTGTCTCATCATCCCATTCATAGGTATGTGTAGATCCCAAATTCAGATCGCATCACGCACCTTCCATTTCGTGCTTCCTCCCCCGCCTCCTCCAGAGGACACTCCATCCCCGAGCTCCCAATCATCTCGCGATAGACCGCGCTCACCTTCTGTCGACATCACCTCTATCTCCCCGCCGTCATCCCAGCCCTCACATACTCCACCCCCACTCCCCGTTGAAACCAAACTTCCGCCGTCTTCTCCAGAACCTCACATTGATGTAAGGTCTCCACCACCTCCCAAGCCGCGTCCATTACTTCGGTCACCTCAACTCCCTAATTCAAATTCAATCGGCAAATCCAACAAGACCGCTGCGACGAAGAAACGGAAAAAAGGAGATGTGGAACCGCTGGTGCCTCCGAGGCCGAAACCAGAGGACATGCCTCCCAAGCCGCCTTACACTTATGCTCAGCTCATTTACAGAGCTATCAAAGCCATCGGAGAGAAGGCTACGCTGCAGGAGATATGTACATGGATCATGAATACGCATGAATACTATCGATTTTCAGATGCGTCTTGGATGGTCTGTTCTTCATTTGTAGTTCAAGTCATACTATTAAACGCCTACTTCTGCCAGAGTTCTGTTCGCCACAATCTATCGTCAAGTAAAGCTTTTCGGAAACTGGAACGGTGTGGAGGAGACAGAGGGAAAGGTTTCTTCTGGAAACTCGATCCTGAACATTCACAGTCTCTGGAGGAACAAGAAATCAAGATCTCGCAAGCAGCAGCTGCCACTGGTATCCAAGGTGCTGATAGTCAAGTCCGAAGTAGGAAGAAAGACAAAAACGCCGTTTTAGAACCTGCCTTGAAGAGAAGCGTTAAGGGCGATCTCAAAGGTACACCCCTACCACCGCCATTGACCTCCACTCCTCTTTCTATGAAAAGTCCAACCCCCTTGGCAACAACTGCAGCGCCAAGTCCATCGGTAGGTGCTTGCACATCGACTTCTGATAAGGCCACTTCCTCGATCCGTGCCACAACGGGGGTATTCGCATACCCCACTCCCCATCCACAAATGACGACCATACCACAAACCACCACTGCTACTTCTGGATACACAGGTACCCCAATAAGTGGTCCCAACCCTTACGCAGCCTGGACCATGCATCCGATGCCAACTGCCCACATCCCCTCTACTCCGGCAACGACTACCTCTACCTCGCCGCCACCGCCTGTGCCCTTTTCGTCGACTACACTTTCCGCGCAACCGCCGCCACCTGTTCCGCCGCCACTAGCGAAGCCGGCTGGCCAGATTGTTCCAGACGTCAATCTCCCTATCATATTAGGACCTATTCCTCCAACACATCCAGACTATTCGCCATCACATCCACATAATTCCGCGAAAGAAGGATACATGATTCTACATGAGCGGACACTTATTTTGGACCCTGACGTGTTCGGCGAGCTTACGAAGGAGACTTTGGAGGGCCTGGAGAAGATGGGGATGGTTGCAGCTTTACAGGTTCTCAAGGACCATATGGTCAAAGTCCTAAAGCAACGGAGAGCGAAGGGACGAAATAAGGTTAAACGAGTGAAAGGGACCGGGAAGAAGGGTGCTACTCCGGGAAATCCTCTGGGAGCCCCATCGACTACTGGCCTCCTTGAAGGCAAACCTGTCGAGGCCCCGACTGCTGACACAACTGCCCTAGGTATATCTCCGCTACTACCGCCACTGCCTGTGACTACATCCGTGCCAGACTCTGTGCCAATGAGCGTCAATAGCCCCCCAGTGGACCCAGGCACTCCTATCATCGTCATAGACGATTCTGACGACGAGGGTCCTGCTGCGAAGAGGAGGAAGATGGACGATGTTATAATTGTTTGATTGGCCCACTTTACTCTTTCAGTTCCTCATTTTACTGTTTCTACTCTTGGAGGTTCAATTGCACGATTTTGTTATGATTCATAATATGACACCATCAATTTTGGTTAACCATGATGAATAGCTTTCATTGGCGGACAACCTGGTTTGTAAATTTCTGGTCAGCAGATGATTTATCCACTGGTATAAAATAATGTTACAGAACACTAAAAATGAAATACAAAAATGTGACTAATTCGGCGCGGCTCCGATACTGTGGGAATGGGATACCAGATTCTTCTCACTCGTCTCGGCCAGCTCTCTCATTGCTTGTTCTCATAATATCCCTTTTCTCATATTCTTATCATAACCTAGAGGAGCTTTGATTCGAACCAGAATTGCAAAATGCCCTCTAATCTTCTCAATATGCTCTGTTTGCAACTCCTATCTTCGATCATTTTCTTCACAGCATGATCAAGCGCCGACTCCTGCAGTAGTTTCCTCGTCAAATTCGCCCCTTCGATCTTCAACAGCACCTTGTCGAGCCTTTCTTCATCTCTTCCGTCTATTTTCCCTTGCAAGATCAGATACTCTATAGTCCTAAGCTCGTTGGTCCAGTTGATCACCTGAACCTTCGATGGTGGAGGATGTTTCAAATTTGGCGCGAGAATATGCGGGGACGGCTCTACAAACCTCACATGCATTTCATGACGAGGCTTGGACGAGCCTGAGGTGCTTGACCCCGATGTTGGATTCTGTCGGGGCTGTGGTGTATTATGCATGTCGTCATTGGTGTGTGTCACAGTGGACAATGTTCTTGCAGAGCTGAGTCTGATTTCGCCCCTGCGTAGATCCAAAGGAGTAATGGAGCTGCCAGGGCCACCACCATTAAATTTCGATGTGCTGGATCTCCACATGTCATCGTCTGTATCGCCTGCTGACCACTTCCGTTTTATCTTTGCTCCCCGATCGCTGAGCCTTTTCAAATTTGGACCAGGCCCCCTACCTTTTGAAGTGCCGGCGTGACCATCGTCTACTGTAAATGTTGTCGGTTTGGTAAGGGAATGAATTTTGTTATCGGCAAAGGGCATTGGGTCTCTTGAAGTCTTTTTGCACTTTCCATGTACAGATCCTTCCGATACAGCTTTTGGACCCAGCCTTGGCAACGGCCGTGGCCAGTTGTTGTGAACTTGGGATGGTCCACATATAGATATGGAAGCAGTCTGGATATTGTTAGCTCTTGAGGGTAAGTTAGCTAGACAATATCTTACCTTGGAATAACGATGATGTACTGAGTGATCTGGAGCATATTTCGATACACTTGATAAGTGTACAGATGGGAATCTCTTGACAAGGTTCATTTTTGTAATGTCATCCAAGGGGACAGGTTCGTCAACTACGAGAGGATGTGTAGCATCTTTTTGAAGAGTAAAAGCCAGAGGGGGGGGTTGATATGGCAGGAGAGCCTCCCGAAGGACATAAGGTGTTTTGTGACATTTGCAATGTCGTCTCGACATAATAACCTTGAGGGACCTCTATTGGGAACACTATGGGAGGTGTGGTTTGGTAGACATATGGATTATTTCCATTTCCTTCCACAGGTACTTCTTGTTTGTATTGGAGAGTTTCCTGAAGGTAATTGTAGGTTTGATTTGATATGATCAAAATCATTTTCTTACCTCAACCATCTTGAAGGAATGATCATCAACACCTACACCTGGAAAGCCAGATACTTTGGTGAATGATAACAATTGTGATAGCATCTGTTGATCATGATGAACTACAGTGCCAGTAGAATGGTGGGGCCTGCTTGAGAATGGCTGAGACATTCTCTGATTTATGTGAATTGAAGGTATGAAGACTGTCATTTTCTCTGCTCTTAGATTCAGATGAGAAGGCAAATTCCTCAGAAAAAAAATGGGGACATACATGCAAAGAGCAAATGAGGAGACAAAAAAGAATCAAAAAAAGAATGACCTTTATCCTTATATGACCCCACAAAATTCCCACGATCATTTTCCACGCACTGACCAAGTCTGAATTGACATCTGTTTGGCGTGTCATTCGAGAGATCGGTTTTGAGAAATCCATAGCTTTGACGATTCATGAACAAAATGCTCCTTGACGATTTTGGTCCATGTCGTGTTTTTTAGTCTTGCTCCCTAAATGGACAATTGTAGCTTGTCAATGATACAAACAGTTTTCGTAGCTAGTCTACATGGCATATTCTTGAAATATGATTCTAGCTATATTATAGCAGAGGTATATCACACATAGTAAAAGATTTATGTATTTATGGTGCATACACAATCACGAAATCATCGTCACAAGATTTCTTTTGAGCGATGAAAATGGTGTCCGGGTCAGATAATGACGTATGGCAAGGTTATCCTTCAATGAACATTTATGTTCGTTATGCTCTCTTTCACGGACTTCTCAAAGGGAAGTTCAAAATAACTTTGAGCATGGCCATGATGGCAATACCAGGTGTCAAGCGGTCCTTGAAAGGTTGATATAGACGAGAGGCATGTAAATCTGGACAGATGAGCGCGATATGGAAAGGGGTCGACGAGATATAACTCCGAAGGTTTGAACGATCATTATTGGGGCTGTTGGTGAGAGAATCGTCTCAAGGAGGCGACGAACATCGCGGGATAAAGCCGAGATAAGCTTCGGGAAAAGAGGAGGTGCCAACGTGCGTTGAGACAGAATGAATGTACGAAAGGACACGTTGGGAATACAAACGGAATGGAGGAATGGTTGGTGAACGTTTGCTCAACGGAATGCTCCGGTCTAAGCACGTGGTGCTCTTGTGATATCACCCCGTCCTTGTCTCTCAAAAACGGCCGACCAGTGCCAATCTGTCGGCCCCATCATCAATACTAAAAGTCGTTGACCGGTCGTTGTCTGATCTTGTCGTTGTTATATATCACCTAGTCGTGCCGTCTGTCGTCCCACTTTTTTTTTCTTTTCTTGGCTGTCTGACTCAGCAACTTACTAGAGACCGACTGGGCGCTCCGTTTATCTCCAGACAAATGTATGAGGATCACCATAGGACTAGTACTTCTCAGCTTCCTTCGGATGTGAGAAAATTCAAGCAGTCCTACTTTCGCTTCCCCCTCTCTCCTCCAAGTTCTGGCACCGCAACTGCCCTCTCGTCCCCTCGTCTCGCAACACTCGGCCCAAACTCGACTGACGTCGCTGACAAGCTTTTATTGTCGGATCAGGGTTTTCGTTCTGGACGATCCGTCTCGCGCACCCGTTCCAACGAAAATGCTACAGATTCCGACGGCTATTCCACCGAAAAATCTTCTCACAGTAGCAAGCGTCCTACTCGCAAGGTTACTAACCGCGCGTTGACCCTGCCTTCGAGCTCCTCTGCTTTCGAGAATATGATTCATGGCTCACCTTCCAAAAATACCCGGCCGTTTAAATGTCGATCTAGTTCGGTGTCTTCCTCGTCCTCTTCTTCTATGTCCAGTACCGACAACACCCCATTGCCTCCTCCAACAGCAGGCAAAGGGCGTAAAGTTGCCGCCTCATTACAACTCTTCAAAGAAACCACTGGTTCCGATGAAACAATACCAGGCGATCGAGCCAATGATGGTTCAGCTGGCCCCCGCAGACAGGGAGGCACCTCTCAGCCAGCTCAAGTCGCCGAAGCCCAATTCGAGTTCGTTAAACGGTCAGATTGGCCCGACAGGGAATCGGCTGCTGTCAGACGGGAGAGAAGTTCTACGGCCTTAGAACGTGTTAAGACACGAGACAGCACGCGAGAAGATGATTTGCGTTCAAAGGAGAGAAAGGTTTCCACGCGTGATTCTAGTATCAGCGATCTGTCCCAGTGGAGGAAGGAAGCCGGGATGAGACAGGAGGGGAGAGGAAGACGACGTGACCGAACTGCCGATGAAGCCGTCATGCCTGATCTGTCTTTGCCCGTAAATGCTATATTTCATGACCCGCCGTCACCCTTTGTCCGCCCTCGCTCGCGTGTATATCCTCCGTCGCCTTCTCCGTCGCGTTCTCCCTCGAGCCGATCTTTGTCGTCGTCGTTCCATCTCGCACCCGTAGAACCGGTCGGCAGGCCTTCTATTTCACGTTCTCCCTCAGCTGGACTAGAAAGGCAGGCAGTATGCCCTTCGAGATCTCTTACTCCTATACAAATTTCAGCTCCACTCTCTCAAACAGCACAGGTTCCAGTATCCCCGGACGGGTCGTTGTCCTTCTCACCATGGTCTACGGACGATGAGTCAAACTGGGAAACTGCATCGGCTACAACTTCTACCTCTACCACTTCGCCCCCCTTCCTTTCCAACGATCATTTCGCCCACTTGACTAACCCTGAAGAAGTGTCGTTCGACCACCGACACCATGCGAATGTGCCAGGGCGTGGAGATCCATCCGATCTTCATTTTCATGGCGATCTCTACCAGAAACTACCTCATATTCCTCTACGGCCGTTTCGCAACCAGGTTGGTGGACATAGCGCCATTTATAAATTTACTAGACAAGCTGTATGCAAGGTTCGCCAATCTAGATTTTTTCTTCCTCTTCTGAATCGGACTTTGACTGTGTTACACACTATTTTCTTGCCCTAGCCTCTTGTATCGCGAGAAAATCTCTTTTATGAAGCAGTAGAACGAGAAGCACCGCCGCTTTTAGATTTTATACCGCGCTATCTAGGCGTCATGCTTGTCAGTTATCGGCGCGTTCCAAAGGCGACCAATGATTCACGAAGATTATCACCAAACTCCCTTCGATCATCTTCCTCATCATCGCGCTTGAGTATAAATCATACTCCCAGAAAGGCTACGATCACGTCCTCGAGCATACCTATCCCCCTTCGCACACGTCGCCCTCCATCGCAAAACGATGAAACTGATACTGATGAGACAGAGATGCCCGAAGTTGTCCTGGACCGTAATAGGCACATAATACCTGAGTGGCTGTTGGGCGGGAGTCGCAATCGCTCATTATCATATTCTGGTTTGAGGGGGTCTGGCACTGTCGCCAGAAGACAACTTCATCGTAGTTGTCTCAGCTCAGGTGCGGCCTCCAGTCCCGATCTTGGTGCTTCGACTCCGACTCTGGGATCTATTCCCCAGGGAAAACCTAGCTCACTTCAGAATTACACTTTTGCATCTCAACTTGATGCACCAACTCCTCTTAACTCTCCCGTCGGCCATTCGTTCCCGGCAGGTTTAGATCAGAAATTGAGTGTTGACTGTGGGACGGAAAATGGGACATTGCACATTCGACCTCAAATTATCCGTGCTTTCAATTCGGAACAACCGTTGAGAGGCCAGTACGCACCCTGGTTTGGTGGGACAGGTTCGACGGTTGTCAACACGCGACTGAGGGACCACGTTTTCAACACCGTCTTGCGGCGTTTTCGACGACGAACTGGGGGACGTTGTACTAGCTCTGTAGGGACAGAGGATGAGGGGGATACTGCAGATGGCGAAGGGGATGGTTCAGTGAACTCACTGAAGAGCTGTGTCCGACGGACTAGGAAATTAGTACCACGAGAGGACGCAGATCTTGAAGTGCATTCAGATGGCGATACACCCATGCGCCGCATTTCCAACGAAACTATTCTAGTTCATGACAAGCTGGAGCGTCTCGAGCTCGAGCAGGAAAATAGAAAGAGCGTGAAGAGCATGGTGGGTATCTTTGAAATGGACTTTGATCCAGTGGACTCGGTCCAGATTCCGCCTTCTATCAGCCGTCGTCGGAGCCGGTCACGATCTCTAAATTCCCTTCATCCTTCGCGCCAACCTTCTCCCTACATACCACTTCATAAAGCGCAATCTCCCATGGGGACCAGTACAGCTGACCCAGGTGTTACGCGTCAGAACCACTTTATCCTAATGGAAGATTTGACTGGCAGATTGAAGCGTCCATGTGTCATGGATCTCAAAATGGGCACGCGACAGTATGGCATGGATGCCATTTTTGCAAAAAAGAAGAGTCAACGAAAGAAGTGCGATAGGACAACGAGTCGTTCCCTGGGGGTCAGAGTTTGTGGCATGCAGGTAAGCCTTTGTCTAATGCTCAAGCCTATTTTGTGACGTTACTATATTTTGTCAGGTGTGGAACCTAATAACAGAGTCATACACAACTCAGGACAAATATCGGGGCCGAGAAATCCGGGCAGAGGATTTTGATACTGTGCTGGCATCATTCCTCTCTAATGGGCAGCGCTTGCTGGTCTACCACATTCCTGCGTTGCTTCAGAAGCTATACGCGTTGGCTCGTATTATCAATCGACTGAAGGGTTACCGGTTCTATGGCTGTAGCATTCTCCTTATCTATGATGGTGACCAAGAAGTACAAGAGACGTTTTGTACCTCGGTGTTAGAACACCCTTCATCCCGTACCAAACGTGGAGAGTCGCTAGAGCGTCGCTCATCTAATGCCTATGACAAAAAGATTGATGAACATACACTACGCCGATCACACAGCGAAGACCTGCTACTCGGATCGGTCGCTAACCGCTCTAACGGACGCAAGAAACGTGGTGAAGTCGATGTTCGCATAGTTGACTTTGCCCACACAACGACTGGTAGAGACTGGCTTCCTTTCGACACGTTGGACGATCGTGCCTCCCACGAAGTCTTCTCCAGCTCCAATGGCTATCAAGCAGAAGTCGATCCAGAGTCCGGACTTCTTTACGCTAGGTTTCCCCCGCACTATCCCGACCAACCTGATCGAGGCTTTCTATTTGGGCTGAAGAACCTCACAGAATCACTCGAGCGAATTTGGAATGTAGAACGTAAGCGTCGATTCAAGGCCTCGCGTGACGATCCCTCCATCGCTCCTCGACACCTGCCGGCACTGCCCATCGAGGGCAAAGAGATCTTCGCCGAAACATTTAGCGACGACGAAGACTCGGGTATGATTTCAACCTAGTTTTTTTTTCTTTTTTTTTGCGGTCTGCCTGCTTTCTTGGTGCTACCACGTATGTATACCTGATTTTTAAGCTTTTCCATTCATCTGTATCTACTACGCAATCACCATAGACTTCATTCCCAGCATGTCGCTTACATAGTTTTGTACCCAGTATGACAACGATCGACACACGTTTCCGGAATTTAAAACCTCCAAACATGACCATCGGCTCTTCTGCTGAAGTACGTAACAACTTCTCTAGCTTTGCTTCCGTTTCTACGTTGCAGGTAAACGTGATGGACTTTCACTGTCATGTGACACAGAACAACAGTCGCGTCAGAACAACTCCGACACTCTCTTGTTCTCGAACCACTATTACTCCCGGCCCTCCCGTCCTGCCCTTTTCTCTTTCAGTAACTCATATAATTCACGTTGTATACAATCATGCTGACTGCGTCTGTCCATCAAGTCTTCGGTAATGGACATCGACCTGAAATGCAATCGACTAACATGTCGACAACCACTCACTGATAAGGCCGTTGTTGTATGTTCTTCTTTGTTTTTTTAGCTTCTATAGAAGCTTATGTGCTACATTCTGCGGCGTGAGCTAGACAACATGTGTGTTGCCATATTCTTCGGTTGTGCGAAGTACTAAAAATGGCTACCAGGCTCGCATATATTCTGTGGTATAATTTCTCAAGAGGCATTCCAGTGGCTGTGATTCTCACTATATGCTAGTTGACTGCGCCAGCGAATTTTTCAACTCTGCTCGTCTTTGTCCAGGCGTGTTCCTCTGATATCGTTTTTTGTACCCAGGAACTCATTCTTCCCTTTCAGCGTGTGATAGCTCTTTAACAGAACCGTGAGTATATTTTTCCCAGCTTTCGCTCACTCACTACTGACGTGGCTGGTAAGGGATGATGTTGTCGTACGTTTGGCTCCATATATCACGCAGCTCAGCGCTCTAGTAGTGGTCACTCGCGTCAGGTTTGCTCACTCCAACCCTCTAACGACTACAAAACTGTGAGTGTACTGCTGCATATAGTAACAGAAATGACATTGCCCCAACTTGCATAAGTCAGTCCTATCTGGTTTGACGCCATCGACTATCTTGGAAATCTGTTCTCGGTAGGTGTACAATTGGAGCTTAAGATGGCAATTTCTGCGAACACTCCTTCTAGTGCTATCTCCTTCTGGCAGTATCAGATTTTTCAAGAGAAGTGAAGCCTGTTGTTCAGTTTACTGGATGCTATTCGGAACGCTTCTCCTTGTAGCTCGTTCCAGCAGGCTGTCGTGCGCAATTTGAATGACAAGAATGCGCAACTCCAAAAACAGTTAGAAAATGTTATAAGAGAAGGTAGAACCGATTTAGACCAGTTCAACTCGAAACCCATACCATTCCTGCCATAGCCAATAGCGAAATATCCCTTCTGAATAGCAAGGCAGCTGGTGAGTTAGTGAAGATCTCCAGAAGTTGTCACATGAATAAATTTGTCTTCAGAGCTCGGGCGGGATCTCGAACTGGAACGTCGAAAAATTCATGAACTCCAGGATTCATCGCGAGATCGAGAGAAGGAGTACCAAAAGCTCAAGGTATATTTGATCGTCATGACACAGCATCTTAGCCTGATTGTTGGTATGCTCAGCTTCAGCTCGATAAATTTAAACGCAAAGCGCTGCTTGCCTCTCATCCCAACGATAATTTTCTAGGATTCAACCCCAATACGCATGAGGATCAAGCGAGGCAACAAACATCAAGACCATTCGGAATGGGCATCACTGGTGTGAGCAATGCCAACTTGGGCGCTGTCGTTGGTGGGATGGAAGCCAGTGGTGTTTGTGCTCTTCCTCTATATGTTTAAACATTTATTCACCATGAGACGCGCGCTAATAAGATTCAGAGGACGCCACTAGTAAATAGGACCATGTCTTTTGCGCCTCAAGTCCCAGCAAACGCTACTTGGGCCCAGCAGCAACACCAACACGGCCATATTAGGAACAGATCACATCGACAACCATTTGCCGCGCCAACTGAGCGATCTTACCGTTCAACAACTGACCAATCCGACAGCGCAAATGAGGTTGAGAATATCCTGATCACCAGCCAGAGTGCCAACCATGGTCAAGCCCATTATGGCGGCTGGGTCTCGACACCTCAACAGGCACCTAATGTTCAGGGTATGTCGTCTGTTATACGTGCTAATACGGACACGCTCTGATCTAAGAAGGATTACCCAACAACTCAGTAACTCGGCGTAGTAGTAACAAATTCAGACCGGTTATTCCCAATGGACGATAAAGGTATTACTTTGTTAATCTTCGGATGTACATACGTGGGAAATAATCCAGACAGTGTTCCTTGGATTAAACGAATGCAAATGATACTATAGCTAGAAATAGGAAACGATTGTGCGGATGTGAGATCGGACAGTGTAGCAAAAAGAAAACCAAGGCAAACAAGATCAAATGTTCAAGTGAAATTCTCGAGAAAGTGTTCAGTACAGAAGCAGGCGAGGAATTACTATGGAGGTTTGATTGTGCCGTTCTTTTCATCCTCCAGATATTGACCAATGGCCAAAATATCTTGACCGGCCCGGTGCAAATATCCCGCCAGAACACCTCGATCTGCTCCTGGGAGAAGGTGTGCAAGCTTGTCAACCTGGCGAACGAACTCTGGGTCTGGAGCGACGTCAACGATCGCCGGTTCTAGACTCGGCGTGAGTTCAAACAACGACGGGCGCCGCTCGAATGCCTCACTACCTTCTACAGGCGAGGCATTGGAAGCGAACGAATTCGTCGTGGCCATGAGGGTCTGAGAACGTGCCACACGGCGATTGGGTATTGCACGGGGACCACCGGGGACCACGGGACTAGTGGGTATATTGATGACGCGAGTAGCACTTGCTGGAGAAGGCTTGGTGAGAACCTTCGCTGGTTGGTTGGTAGCGATCTGCGGCAACCCCGGTTTCTTAGACGAGGATGTGCTGTTCTTTCTGCCGAGGGAAGCGAAGAAGCCTCCGCTAGATTTATTACCAGAACTGGAAGAAGCGAGGGAACGGATGGAACCGGGTGGCGTGTTAGCCATCGAGGACGATCGTACTGGGAACATGTTACTTGCAAGGGAGGGGTAAGGAAGAACAGGAGGTGCAGCAGGGGCAAGATCAGCCGACTTGGCAGTGAGGTCGGTAGCCACCGACGCATCAGGGCGCCGAGGGAACTCGGAGATTATGGATGAACGAGATGTGTGTCTCGGCTGTGGTGTGAATGTATGCGAAGAAAACGCGACAGTAGGTCGGTTGTTGTTTGCTAAGGAGTTTTTTAAATGTCTATAAAGTAATAACACGATTCAAGCGTACCTCGTTGTCTAGCCTCAATGGTCCAATCGCTAAGACCAGAATCGTACATGTACAGTTCATTAATTTTCTGTGCATATAGCACACAACGTTCAAGAGATGTCTTCTTTGTGGAGATTTCAGCACAGAACATTGCAGGCGGAGATGGGGATATGATTTTCGGACGGGGTGGTGGTAGGGGAATAGATTGCATTGGAGACGGCGTCCTTGATGAGTAGTATGTGGCACTAGATCGATGGGACTTGGAAGATAAGGATGATGTACGGGGAAGGGAAGAGGATAATCGTTTGAGGCTGGTCGTCAAACTATTCCGTAAACTTTTAGGAGGGGGACTAGGGGTCTCTCCAGTACGGCCTTGACATGAAGGCGATTGCGAACGACGGGCTGACAAGTCTTCAGATACGCGTCGTCTCGGAGTCGAAGAATTATCCTGTTCTTCCTGAGCTTGTTCTTCAATGAGTTGCATTGGTTTGATCACGGTGATTGGAGTAACTGTGTCATCGTCCGATGCAGCATGGTTCGAGGTATTTGTGTGATGAAAGATTTGAATGTCGCCTTGCGGACGGCCATCTTCAGAGGTCATCGACGTTTGAGATGTGGTATTATCAGAGACGGCTGGTCTCGTCAACGTTGAAGGTGAAAGGGCACCTTCACGTCGGTGTACCGATTTGACCTGACGTAACTCTGAACCAATGATTGACCTGTAAAATTGTAGATGTCAGAAAGTTGCAGTGCACGAGCAATCAGCAGGAGACAACACGCACATTATTTCTACTTCTGGTTGCGAGTCGGGCGCCGCTTTGCCCTCCGGGGACTCGAGGAGATCCTGGGAAATCGGCTTTGGAGTTCGTGAAGCGAGAACGGCTGTCACAGAAGGCGGTAATTGTAAAGCTCTTTTGACGGCCTCTATATCACCTCTCGTGCTTGACGGAGCAGGGGAACTATGACGGGGTGGACGAGGAGGAGCAGGGGAGTTGACGTCGATATTAAACATAGCCCGGGGAGGTGGCAGAGGTGGCAGAGGACCTGCGGTCGAATGCACACCTTTCAGAGTAAGATTATGACAGGTGAGATCAAAACAGTAATCGTCATAAGTCGGCTTACCAGGTTCGTAGTGGAGATGGGCTGGCTGAGAGGTGAGGGGTACAGCAGACACCGGCTGTACGCCGGCATCGGTTGGACTTGAGGCAGACTTCCTTTTAATAGGCCTCGCAGACTCAAGATCAATAACAACAGGCGCGGCAACCCGGGCACCAACATCCTTCTTTTCCCCTATTTCAGGGGTGGTGACGAGCGAGTTTTGCGTGTTTCCGCGTGTCATCGCAGGTCTTTCCTGAGCAGGAGAGAGCAATTCGTGTATTTGGTTTGACGCATCCGAGACCTCACCTGGAGATGGTGACCGTGAGGGCTTATATCGCTGATCACCAGGTGGAATCAGTGATTTGTGGTCAATACTAATTCGAGGTTGAACGTGTGCTTCTCCTGAAGCCACTGGCCCTTTCTGGTCGGTAGTGCCAGATTCTGTGTCTGTTCTTGTCGTTACATTCGTCACATCAGATGCGGTCTTGTGGTGCTTCTTCTCACGAGTGATATTCTGAGCTGTGACATCCGCAGTGGTAGGCGCAGTGGTATGCGGAGTCAAATGAGCGTAAGATGAAGGTGCTGCGTCAGGTGGCGCGACCAGCGCAATCCCTGTGAGATCGGATGTGACCTCACGTCGTGAACGGACGGAAGTGCTTTGAGATGGATCATCCCTCTTGAATTTTTTCGGCGGTAAGTCTTCCAGTGGATCCATTTGGACTATTGCGAGCCGACGGCGGTCAGCACCACCATCTGAGGGTACCTTGAAACGTCGAGTAATAGCCTTTGCTATGGAGAGCGGGGCCGTGGTAGAGAACTCGTTGTGGTCGTCAGAATAGTCTGAAGATGATATCGAGGCTCCAGAGACCTGTCTGGTTATGCAAGTCGAGGACGATTCTCGATCATCAGTTTCGTTGGCTCGTCCATCGGCTATTGGCGATTGGTAGTACCGCAAGTAATGATCGGTGTCCCGTTCAGAGGATTCGGACGGTCTAGAGTCACGTTTTGAGTGCTCTGCATGTTGCCTGGTGTGGTCGGCGCGTGGAGGGCGAGCTTTAAACAGAACAATGAATACAAGGTACTTGAAGCAGCCCATATCTAGAACATGACTGACCTGTGGAGTGTTTATAGGACCTGGACCCAGAGTAAACCGATTCCTTTGTGCTCATGGTTACAGTGAACGAAAGAGGTTGGTGGATTGTGGGCTGTTCATGACAAAGTCGGTGATGACAAGAAGGTTACCGCCTTGTTTCATCTCCGGGGCAATGTCATCCTCACGTGGGTCCCATGTCCAAGTGCCTTCTCCACTTCACTGTTCTCCATCGCCACTCGATGGGGCCTATCATGTGTACGGGTCGAAGCATTGATCTATCCTTATTTTCAAACGTCGTTCAAGCCGCGTGTGTGGCAATGTCCCTGGAATTTAGCATTCATCTGGCACTCGAAGTTATAAGTATTGTTTCGAAAGCTCCATAGAGGGATTCGTTACCGGTACAATCACTTTTAACTGGTTCTTCTCTGCGACAGCTTCGCCGGTTCACTTTCTGTGTAACCAGAAGCTCGTCGATTACTCAAGCATTACTAGCTATCCATCCACTCGGTTGTGAGCGCTTTGAGTTCAGTCCCGGGCGCCACCCCACGTGAACCTAAACGATACTCCAACTGGAATGTATTTGCTCTTTTCCGGGTAGTATGTACAACTCGAGGTGGAATCAGGTGAAATAAGAATGCACTGTCTGATTTCAAAGATAATACTGCCCGAGATCCACCCTCCACATACAGTTGGAGTACATCTAGCATATGCCCGTTGGCCTGACCGTGGAAAACTCCTATCGGGCCAGTATGGTTCCCACGGTGTTGTCCCCAGGGTTGCCTCGTTTTCGTTTGAACAGAGAAACTCAATGTCATCTCATTATTATGAAGTCGCTCTTTTTGGAGAGTTCTTTTCTCGTGACCTCAAAGCAATACTCAACCGCATCACTCTCCATAGTGAATCGTCTCGTCCGATGCATACCCGGGAAATAGTCTTTGAGCCTCTCGACGCGCAACACCAGCGTGATATGGGTACTGACCCCATCCTTTTGAGGGCAAAGAAAGAACTGACGGATCCAGACTCTGAATGGTACATTAGTGCTGCATATGCCACGTCGACCCACGGAAAGCTTACCCTCGAACAGGGTATTATACACCTATCTCAAACCAGAATCTGCCCGAGTCCATCCTGAGGCAACTGTGCGTCCGTGGGCCACCTGCGAGGTTGTAGGCGATGCGTTAAGCTTCGCGGCTTCATTAGGATATATGTAAGTTATTTTGTGACTTTGTCATGCTCTAACAGCATCAATTTTTGCAGACGGCGTTCTCAGATCTACAAGCGTGGATACGTTTTCAGACGTGGTTCCCTCGTCATTCTCATGTTTCAGCAGGAACAGGTACATGCATCTCTCAGAATGCTAGTGCTTGCGTTACTGAAACTCTGTCTCAATTAAGGTGGACCCCAAAACGCAACAACCCATTCCAACTCATCCCGACACCCTCTGGGAAGTGGAAGTCAAAACCGCATCACCCATACGTAACACGCAGGAGACGCCTTTAAGTCATGCAGTCAACGCCGTCCTCGAAGTGCAGCTTTTTATGAAAGGATTGCTCGATCTTCGAAGACAGGATGTCTAACACCTGGTACACATTATTCAGGTTCTTCATCTCCCGACGCGCCCCAATCGACGTCATCGTCTCCCCTGATCTTTTCTGTCCATCTCTCGTCACCATGGACATGTCGCATCAGCTCTAACAGTACTTCAGGATCGATCTCGACCTCTCCCTCGTCGTCAGTCCCTTCGAACGCTGCTTCATTCCCACCGGTCTCTGCCTCGTTGTTACCTGCACCACTAATTCCATCCTCATCGTCGCTCCCTGTATATCCACCTAACAGCGTCAGTCCACTTGGCGGCTCCTGTGCTTCCTCGTCGTCATCGCTCCCATACCCTTCCAAAAGGCCATTTATAGCATCCTTCCCCGCCTTTTCCGAAAGTTTCCTTCGCTTCATTTTCGGCCCATCATCTGCGGGGAGCTCTTTTAACTTTCCTTGTACATCTACCACCGCCCCATTGAATTCTTCCCAGACTTCGATTGTCGGGAACTCTACGAAATGAGCATGTCGTAGAAGGACTAGAAGAGATTGAGATGGGTCGAAGCGATAGTATACTTTCCTATGTTGTGACCTTTGGAGTAGCGCAGCACGAGGATCCATTTTGGCTGCCATTACAAAATGTGGAGGTACAAAGGAATCTACATCGTCTGGGTCAGGGAACAGGAAGCATCTGAGCCATCTGTTTGACGCGCTGTCTTTCTTGGACAGGACCCGTTCGGCAGCTTGTCGTGCTAGATTCAAGAGAGGTGTATTCATGTTGTTTTTGTGTGTCAGAAGGACGAGTGGCGGGCTCGGAGACTGGGAAGATGGAGCAAGTGAATTACCAGGCGGATGTATCTTGAATTCTAGCGTCAAAAACGCGGTGTGGCTTCTGCAAGATGGACCAGGGGGGAAGCCGATATATTAATACATACGCCTAAAAACAAGTAATAGAGAACACACTTGGGTTCCCAATACGATTGGTTGAGTTTTCGCCGTTCCATGCCAACAGGAAGAACATCCATATCAACGTCCCGAGCCTCCAACTGCATCCTTAGCACATCGCGCTTCGTATGACCTCCCCCTCGTCCTCTACCCCTTCCTCGTCCATCGCCTCTCCCGTGTCCGGCACCACTAGACCTATGTAATCCATACCCACCCTTGACTATTTCCTTACCCCAATCACCCACGCGCCTCCCAACATCCTCAAGAAACACATAGTCATTCACCATCGTGCCCCAAGTGTACTTGTTCATCGGTACAAACGCAACCTTGTTACGCTGTCCAGTGCAGCCTGTAGCGATCTTGTGATTGGTGGAGCATGGTAATGAACAAGTACGTGTCGAACAGCCTGGGCAGGTGTAGATCGAAGCACGGCTGCTGCAAATGCTGCACATTGTCTGTATGTTTTCGGAGGACGTACTAGTCTCTGGTTGTGTGGGGCTAACGGCAGGCAGAATGTCGGCCATTACGAGTAGTCGTAGTTGTTGCAATGGCGGTTAAAGCTGAGGGGGAACGACTTTTCTCTCGTCACGTGGATAAAAAATTCTGGGACGCGCCACGCCAAGGTTCATTAATCATTTCAGACGCGACAAGACGGCTCGTGGACGCTCAAGAAAAAGCTGAATCTCATTGGAACATGCCAAGTATTTTTCCGACTGCGGGTCTACAGCGCTCAGCGTTTACTCTTATACTCAGGACCAATGGTATGATATTAGTAGATAGAGAATAAGGCTAGCGAAAGGGAAGGAGAATACATGTACGCCAAATACAACCAGAGATGATATAATGGTGATATATAGAGGAAGAACACTGGATATTTCCAGTTTCATCTAAAGAGTACGAACGATACAGTTCGCTGATCAAATGTCGTCCATACCAAAGTCAATCTCCACTTTCTCGCCGGGTTTAAAGGCTGGAAGACCTATAATGACAAAATCAGCACAGGAAACACCGTCATCGTAACGTTCAAAACGCACCGCGATACGGGCAACCGGCACAACGGAATGCATCACCGAGGAAACAGCTGCCGCAGCTGCTAGTCGCCTTTGGAGCTGCCTTAGCCGCCTGGATTAGACGATCCCTCTCGGCCTGTGTTATCTCCTTCGCTTCCCCATCTATCGTTCCATCCAAGAAGACAACTTTGCCCGACTTGCGCTCTTCCTCCTCCAGCTCCGCCAAACCACACGAGCAGTTTTTGCACGCCTTCTTCCGCCGTGGTTTATTCGGATCTACAGGCTCACACGTCGGCACTGGACGTGCCTTATCTGCCGCCGTGAGAAGGGCTTCAGCATCAATCTTTGGCGTCGCAGGTGCATTGAGAGTCCATAGCGCTTTTTTCGTCGCTGGGTCAGTCTTTTTGCGGTTTAGAAGTGGAACCGAAGCGGGTTTAAGAGTTAATGTCGCTGTCGTTGCGTGCACAGGCTTCTGAGCAATTAAAGATCCTTCTTTCGTGAGTGTAGAGAGGACCTGAAACCCAGCAAGTGTGAGCTCTGTCGGGAGCGATTGGATCGCAGTGGAAAGATCAAGCAAGTGTAGAGTGCCTAGCGGGGTCAGCCCTATGAGAAGTTGAGATAGCAGAGATGAGAGGTGTGGTGCTAGAGTTTCGTAATCTGAGGGTGCGAGAGTGACATGGACAGATGAGTAAGAATCTGGGCTTAGGGTCGTTGCTTGAGATCGAAAGATGAGACAAGTTTCCATTGAATAACATCGACGTACCTCCATCTACCAATCTGTCTAAAAGCAGCCTATCCACCTGACGGTTGGCCTCCAACTCAGAAATTAACGATTGGTATTTCCCGTCTCCGGCTGTTGAAAGAGATCCAATCGCCAGTGCGGGTCCCTTCGAAGAAGACGCAGACGCAGAGGAGCATGCATCCATGGATACTGCTGTTGGTGACATTGATGCTCTCGTGAACAGGTTCTGGAAGAGATCTACGTGAAGGTATCAAAAAATCTCGGGGTCATTAATTTCTCACGATATCTTACTCATCTCCCGGTCCGGTCGGCCGATCGAGAGCTCACATAAGCACCTTGACAACGGCCGATCAGAAAAATGAAATTTCGCATTTTCCGACTTCAAACTGAATTGGTAAAAATTAAACATCGGCTAAACATACAGACTCGCATAAGACAGAAATGAGAAAATCATAGAAGTTTGAGACGCTCAGTTACTGCTGAGGTGGTGCCTGCTGCTGCACCTGTGGAACCTCTGCAGGATTGGGTTGTGGAGGTGCCATGGGTAGGCCGTGCATCAACGCCTCAGGGTTCATCGGGGGAGGCATAAGAGCACTCCTTACACGGAACAACATCATTCTGTACCATTCGGGATCAGCCCCTGCTTTCTCCTGCTCCGCGGTAACCTGTTGCAGGTGTCCGATCTCCCTCAGCCATGCTTGTCTCCAGTCGACATTGCCGTTCTCGTCGACTTCGAGTCCTTCCTCTAGATTCAGGGGCATGGGAACCGGAGGCGGGAACCGCATCCCACCCATCATCTGGAAATTGGGGTCGAAGCTGTGTTATATTCTGTCAGTGATCCTTGTAGTAACATACCGTACTTCGTCACTTACGGGTAAGGAGGAGGATAAGGGACTTGCCTGCTAGGACCGGCTTCCTCCGTGGCCATAGGGGGTACGAACTGTGCACTAGGATCTTGAAAACCTTCAGGACTGTAGTCGATGTCGGCCTCCTCTTCTGAACCTCGCTTGGCCCCTTTCGTCTTCTTCTTTCGAATGCGGTGAACACCTGTGCGAGGATCTACGTTGTCGTTGACAGTCCAATACGAGCCCTTTCCGCGATCGGTAAGAGGCCGGGGTACCTTCTCAAAGCAAGGGTTGAGGGAGAGGTTGTGGCGAACGGAATTCTGGAGGAGATATCATCAATATCGAAAGACATGAAATGAGCAAGGTCAAGTGGTGGGGCTGCAAACTCTACACAACAAATAGGGCCAGTCAAACAACAACAGCGCGAACGCGACACCGCGTCGCGAGCATGGATTGGGCCTTTGCAAGCGCGACAAAAAGATATTGAGTACTCACTTTCCACCCATTAGGTGCAGTTCTAAAGTATGGGAACTAGACGTGAAACAAAATCTGCTTAGATATTGAAAGATCGCCACTCGGACAAGTCAAACATACTCGAGACTCGATGGCATAGTAAATATCTTCCAATAACAGCTTTTGATTTGGGGATCCCTTGATTGCATAACTGTAAATGTGATGAGCATCCCACCAGAAGAATACGTGGAAGTCATTCTAATGCCAATAACGACATTCGAGGCTTGCAGTGAACACGTACCGAATAAGAGTAGAGTAAGGATAGAACGGCTTGCTGCCTGGGGGACCATCTCGCAGCGAGTCGAGGTTGATGGGGAGCCCGCCAGTGAGGTCGTTCTCCTGTTGTGGATAGTAGTTGGCGGACATGTCCTGGCCGTCAGGCATCATCTGAGGCATGCCCTGAGGGGGTGATTGCTGCGCCATGTTGATGACTAGATAAGAGCGAGAGTTGCGTTAACGAGATGACGGTAGTCGGGAGCAGGGGAAAAACGAACCATGAATCAAAGGAGCTTATGTCAGAGACGTGGGAAACCTCCAACGTTGTGCACGGACCTCTCCTAGCCATCCGGAAAGGCTCGGAAGGGCGTCTCTTCATCGTGCAACATGATGAGCTACAGCGCGCGTCACCGACACGAACAGTGAAGAGGGATGTTGTTGGTGTGTCTGCGGCCACTGGGTTCAACACAACCCGACAGCGTCCAAATTGTGGAAGACACGATAAAACAGCGTCCAAAGTCGGTACACACAAACAAAAAGACGGTGATTTTCGAACTTTTCCAGAACCCCGCGAAACGGCTCCTTCGGGACATCTGTCTATAGGCAATAGCACGCCTTGCTTCTCGTCGCCTCTGGCCATTTATCTGAGTACTCCGATCAATACCGTTCTGATTGGTTTCAATATAGACTACCTACCTTTACAGGCGGCCGAAAGACGTGGGTTGCTCATTACTTCAGACTTCCATGAAAGAAAGCCGCCACCCACATGCTGTCACCTGTACATGCTCACCCCATTGTCTGACGCTGCTCACTTCTATATGGTAGCTGACATCTGGTCCAGCATGGCATGAATAGTTGACCACTTTCTCATGTTTCAATTGACAGACGGGTGCAGGGATCGACCTTGATTTCAATTTGAACTGTTTATCCCATCGGCCTGATATGGCTGAAATATGTATGTTGCCTGCACTGTCACGACCCTGGAGAAATAAGTATGGGTCGTGAAATTTAAGATATTCAAATTTTGATGGATCTTCATGCTCAATTCCGCTTCTTCGGTTTCCATTCCATTATCTCACTAAGACCGTTCGTTTCACTTTGACGGGCGATCGCAACCCTATCTCGCTTGGTCCATGCCAAGATTGCCGAACCCTCATGTCATGGTAGGGACTTCCTCCTCCCCACAGTATTTGTACATCTATCCAACCTCACACATAACATTCAAACTTTGGTCTATTTCATGCCTATTCGATGGCCTTGTTCAGTCAGAAAGATATCGACTATGCTCATTATGTGGCTCAAGTTATGAGAATATGTCAACGTGAGTAGTTTCAGGATAGAGATGGAGGCGGCTAACCCATCTTCTCTCCCAGTCGTTCCGTCCATCGTTGTTCTTTATGATCACTGTAAGTTGATGCCAGTATCATATGCAGTTGAACTTGCTCACGTGTTCCCACAGTAATCACTCTCGATAAAGAGGTAGATCTACTTTTCATTCGTTCGCACTTGAATCGTCTTCCAAACCTTGATAGATAAACCTCGTTTGGGTAAGTTGTGTTCTTAAAATGTCTGTGTTTCTACGAACGCGTTTTCGCTCGGAAAGATCAAACCACACACCTTCGCCAAATTTGTCTTCATCTGGGTGAGCTTCCAGGTCATCTGCTCGCTCACACCTGATGTTTTACACTGCGTGGTCCTTCAAGAATCGATATTTCGGTACTATTCTTCTAGTGTAAGTGACAACAATCCTTATCGACTAAAAAGATTGAAAGATTGAACAATTCGTTTAGTACCTCGGCAATACGTAAGGTCTGTCAATTCACACAAAATCTAGGTTCACCTTCCTAGATAGTCTCTGTTATTGTACCACCGTCGGACGAGGTAAGATTTCGCCTTACACATATTGTGACTTGGTGAAAGTCTAGTTAATTTATCTAATAGTTGTACGTCCCTATTTTCTTCTAGGGCTTCATCCACGAAGCAGCTGTCGACGTTTCATCTCCAGCTGTCAGTGCTTGTCTTTGGGATCCCTAGTTGTTCATCATACTGATATTGTATCGTACTCAGGCAGGAACCTTCTTATTCTACAAGGCTGGACTACCGCCGTCCTCATATGGTCTGTACAATGTGAGCCTCTTCCGATTCTTTCTGGCCTTTCGCTGGCCTGATTGGCATCGTTTTGCGAAAAGTTGTCATGATTTTCCGAACTTTTGTCATCTGCAGGAAGAACAAGCTTGTCATTGTCGGATGCCTGACTTGTTACGTCATTCAGATTACCGTCATGATTATACTAATGGCTGCCTCTCATCGGCTTCTCGATGGTGACTATTTTGGTTCTGGGCTTCCTTCATACGTGCTGATTCTTTGTTGTGCATGTTTCAAGCTCGTAGGGATGCATTTCCTGGTGTATTGATCTGTACGCCACAACGGGTTCCGCGTTTCTATCGTAGCGTCTGGATTCCCTCGGTCGGATTTGACTGTGTGATTTGTGTGCTTTCTCTCTATACATTTCTCCGCCGTTCTTCTCAGTCGTGTGAAGTCGTATTCTTGGGTGTTGCTATGTGGGACGTCCTCCGAGATGACACATTCAAATTCTATGCCGTGTACGTTCATTCTTTTCGTTGTTCATTCGTTCCGTTGTCATTTTTGGACAATAACTCAAACCATCACCATCAACCAGGATATTAACAATATCTATTGCTAATGCATGCGTTTGGTTCGTTTTTTGGGTAAGTGGAAGATGTGTGGAAGCGCTCAGAAGCAATTGCTTACCTTCTCTCAGCCTGAGTGGTTCAGACTCCTTCAGGGCTTTCTCACGGCGGCAATTTGCGTTATGGGTGGTAGACTAGTCCTTAGCCTCCGGAGGGCATATTACCGATATTCTCTGGGGGATATAAGTCTTGACAACGATGAGGCAACGAGAATCGAACATATAGAAAACGAGAGTGATGCCATACCACTTCAAGAACTCGATGCCGTTGAGAGCGATCAAATTTGTCGTCGGAGCTCTCAAAGCTCCCAACATTCGCCATCTCTCATCGTAGTCGACAAATCAACGAGGATCCCATAGGCTGGAGTTGGTCCATCGGGACTCGTATAGTAGAGCACACATCTCTTAATTTCGACCAGTAGTTAGCCATTCTTTCATATCTTCGCGTCATTCGTAATTCCATTGATTTCATCGTAATTACTTTGTTTTATTTCAAATGCGTGGTAATTTGACATAAAGTGAGATCTTTGTGAATGAAGCGGGAAAATTGAACAATCTGTTAGAGGGGTGACGCGTCGTGCAATGCTCCACGTTACCTTTGCTGATTTTGAAAAGGGGAACTGAAGTTTGAGACTGGGTCGCTCTCACGTGTTGCGTACTCTCCAGAAACCTCTGGAAAATTTCCATTGCATTGTCTTCGCACATACTACGTCCGGCCGCACGACAAACCTGATATCCGGATAGGTAGAGCGAAAGTTCTGACTTGCACTCGTAGAGCAGTGTAATTTTCAAATTTTGTACTTTCTGTCAGACGCAACGATACAATGATTTGGTTCGAAGCATATGAAGCATCTGATTACTGTGCGAGTTATAATACCGCTATGCCTCGCACCTCCCACTCGTTTAACGGAGAACTGAAGGCCAAACAGTCTTTTAACTCGCTCAGTCATTCATTGTGATCACACAAGACCTTCTATGATATTCTCCCACCTCGCGCACTCGGCCATCAGTCACGTATCAGACATCGATACGAGCGATATGATACGCAAAAGCAGCTTTGCCGTCTGAAGTAGAGGAAGACGTGTATGGGAAGCTCAGAGGGGTTCATCGCAAAGTGCAGGCACCCACAGGAATCAGGGTTATTTGAAGTTTAATAGCGGCCCCAAAATGCTCGAAAGCGGCAAAGTGTGCGTGAAGGCACAGAAAGGAGGTAGAAACTTGGGGGGAAAAGTACGGGAGATGACAACGTAAGTCATCCTGTTTGCAAAAATCGATCGGTTGAATCTGGAGAGAAATCCAGGTCGCAGGAACTGTACGACGTAAAGCGAAGGTGAAAGAAACACTTAAATGGTGCTCAGGAATAGCGGGGCTGTGAACAGAAAGGGAACCATGCTGCTTCGATGCTAGGACCCTAGACTAGAAGCGACGTACACCTACACAGGTTTATGAGGAGATGCGGAGAGGAAGGAGGGGAGGAAGGGGCTAGGAAGAGGGTAGGGTTGAACTTGGAATTCTCGGGACAACAGCGATGAACCAAGCGCGATTCTGAGATCAAATCTATATCATCGATAGACGGAGGCAACGACAGTCCCGTATTCGTTCTCGTCAATACTACCTCGGGGGCCAGAAAATCACTTCGAGCTCATCTCGACTCTAAAAGACAACTTCAAGCGAAGTGGTGAAAACCCACGGTGCATCGCGTCCAGTTATGGAACAAATGTACTCACAAGTAGTTTGAGGAATAGGTAGTTTCATCCTTGTGAAAACTTTATACCGAGGCCCGTTTCCACAGATGAGCTGCCACGAGTTATCGTCGGAGGGTGGAAGTAAAATCAAAGCACGATACCTATTACTACTTAACATTAGCAAACTCCTGGCGATAATTAAACAGAGCCATCTATATCGTGACGGGCACGGCAAGCTTTCGTAGAGCTGGGGCAAAAAAAAGCTCAAGGTGGCACGATCAAAGTCTAAGTGAGAAATCGGATTTCGGATCTCCTTTGCTCCTTCTACACCTTAACGTTTAACGTTTAACGTTCAAATGAAAGACAATGGGCGCCTTTTGACTTGTCACAAAGTATAATAATGGCCCTTTCTGGCTTTCCTCGACTCCAGTTTTTTCTTGTCAATCTTGTTCTAAGCCTTTGTATTTCTGTTAAGGAGTGCCTTGTTCGCGTATCTCCAGCGCGACATCTTGTTTCAAAATCACAATCGTATCAATGGGAAGAAGGATACCGTGCAAACATTACACTCTTATAACACCGAAGGATTCCTTTTCTAGGTTCCATTGTTTGTAATCTCTTGACGATCTTGTTCTGAGGCCTTGTATATCTGTTGAATCTCTTTCCGTGCATCTATGACATGTTTTGTTCAAGATACCGCCATGTCTTGTACTTTCTAAGCCTTGGAAACACATTGTTTATGGTCGTCATGCTTGGGGTTTAAAACCCTGTGTTGTGTCCCCAGACGAGCTCATACTACCGCCCATATTCCTCACT